>MDKI01016603.1:0-18384 GCA_005239505.1 Nicotiana paniculata | reverse complement strand
TGAATGAGCTCGATTAGTAGAGTATTACACTACGGGCAAGCCTATGGTACATTTTTTGTGACACA
The DNA here is from genome assembly GCA_005239505.1 of Nicotiana paniculata. Lineage (NCBI taxonomy): Eukaryota > Viridiplantae > Streptophyta > Magnoliopsida > Solanales > Solanaceae > Nicotiana > Nicotiana paniculata. The sequence goes on along the minus strand of MDKI01016603.1, from coordinate 18,319 downwards.
TGAATATTACTTCTGAGAGTGAGCGAATTCTTTCTATCTTAAGTTCCTATGTTTTTAAATTTCATTGTGTGTGGAACTAACTCTTGGATATGGTGAGGGCACATGATTCACGAAGGAAAGGTAATGTTGTTGACCTCTAAGTTAGAGTAGTGAGTGGATTATGAATAGAGCATGGTATATGTGAGTCGATTATTGAGGCGAGGATGTCACACCTGTGTGCTTGAATTGTTTTAAATATTCTTGGTATAACGTGTTAAGAGATTTGCTTAAAAAGTTGTGTACATGAGTGTAGTGTGATTGCTCGAGGACGAGCAAAGGTTTAAGTGTGGGGTCTTGATGCGAGACTAAATTGCATAGTTTAACATGTGATATACCTTACATTTTATGCGCATTAATGATAAAAATACACTTGTTATGTGCTTAATGGAGTTTATTTCATATGTAGGTGAAGTGGAGATCGAAACGGAGCTAAAGAGATGCAAATACATCGAAAGATACGCGAAAGGAGGCACCCGGGCGATAGCCGGGCGACAGAGCCAAACACACTGACCCTACCTGGCGTTAGCCAGGCGTTTGGGCTGAAACGCCAGACCTACCCTGGCGTTAGCTAGGCGTTTGGGCTGAAATGCCAGCCCTAGCCTGGCGTTAGCCAGGCGTTTGGGTCCAAACGCCTGGGTCCCCAGTCGGCCAAAAACCGAGTTTTGACGGGTTTAAGTGTTTTCTAATTGAAATAGAAGTCTCCTACACGATTAGGGTTCACCCTAAACCTATAAATAGACTCCTAAAACACAACTACAAGGGGGGATTCACAGGGATACACAGAGATTCGAGATTAGTGTGGATCCAAGGCAAAACATCAACTTTGTACATATTTTCTTCTTTACTTTGTAGTTTAATTATGCAAGTTATTTTAGATTTTATTCTTATGAATTTGTTTAGCTAATTTCTTGTGGAACCCGTTGGGGAATAAACTTCTTGTGATATTAATATAGCTTTGATTGGTTGATTAAACTCTATTTGTTCAACTACGTTCTTGTTGTAGTTGATTGAAGGGCCCTCAATTAGCTGTGCCTATTTATTATGTATCTACTTGAGAGAGAGTGCATATTTAGGTAATTGTTTGAACAACACCACTCCCAGAGTATAGACGAAAGTCATAACCGAGGGTTTAGAGGTTGGATTAGAGATAACGATACTTCGGGTGCAATCTAAGTGAACTGTAATGCAATCTAGCTAGCGTAACTTGAGAGAGTGCGTCTAGTAAATTATCATAATTACTTGAGAGAGATTTATGGTAGATAGAGTGTTCATGATTGATAGAGACGATTAATCAAGCTATACGAAGTATCTGAGTAGTAACTTCACCAGCGGGGGAAACCATAACCTTAGATTTTTATTACAATTGTTTATACATTAGCATAGTTAATCTTTAGTTTTAATATTTAGTATTAGTAAATTAAATAACATTAGGTGACAGCTGAGTAGTATTTTAACAGCGTGCTTGATACGTCAATTCCCTGTGGGATCGACTCTGGGCATAATACTCCAGGATTATATTTGCAATGCCCGCTTAGTCTTCTACAAGACATAGTTGAGTGTGATCATGGACCCCGGAGTGCCAACGGGCTCTGGAAGAACTTAGACGGTACCTTTCGAGTCCACGCTTGCTTCATACCCCGAAGGAAGGCGAGTAATTGTACCTGTACTTGGCGGTATCCGAGATAGCGGTAAGCGAAGTTCTAGTTTGCGAAGAGGAAGGTACGCATTTCCCTATCTATTCTGTCAGCAGGACTCTAGAGAAATTGATGCTCCCTTTGCTAAGCGCCTCCAGGAAGTTAAGGCCGTATTTTTAGCGCCATCCCATATGTGTCGTAACTACTTACCTATTGAGAAACATAGTGCACAAACTCGAGCTCTCAGGACGATTCGCCGAGTGGGCTGTGGAAATCAATGGGTACGATATCGAATATCGACCCTGAACCGCCATCAAATCTCTAATTTTTGCCGACTTCACGCTGGTCCTAATACCCGAAGTCAAAAGGAAATTGTTGTCAAGCTCAGGGACTCCCTCGATAATCTGGAGCCTCTTTATGGATGGTGCCTCGAACGCGATATTAAGTTTATAATTTTAATAATGATCAATAACCCTAAAGAAGCTTTTACTAATATCTTGTATGTGGATTCCCATTCTGGTAAATAACAGCCTTGCTAATAGGAAGGATGATCTATTCAACGTCTAGATAACCTGAATTAAAGAACATCAATCAAGCCTAAGAAGAAGGGAATCAATCAGGATTGACCAAGATTCTGTCAATCACGGCGGCAATAAAGATTGGAATAAAGATTATGTAGAAGGTCAAGAAGGAAGAAATCTGCTAAAGTTGGAATGAAGAAAGCAATCAACCAAGACTGTCTAAAATCAAGGAAGATTGAAGGAGGCAATGCGTAAGGAATAAGGATGAATCTAGCTAACATTCTAAGCTGGATTCACGAGGCAACCCTTGGGTCATTCTCTTAGACATATATGCCTCACAAGGAAAAGACTCCTAGAATTGCTGCAATACTATCCCAGAAGACAAGGAAGCAGAAGACTCAAAAAGGCTATAAAGGAAGAAACAGAAGAATTGAGAAGGAACACAACTACGAAAATTATTTTCTAAGCCTTTATATTTTTAGTACAAACATTGTATTCTTGAGTCTACAAGTGTCACAAAAGATAGGAAGAGTTAGAACACAAAAAGAGAGTTGTGTCAACATTACAAAAGGATCATTGTTGCTGAATGTCGTTGATGGTAAACGAACTAAAACCATCACATTTGTAATCCTTTATCAAAGATCTAAGAGAACCCTTGTGACCCAAGGGAACTAGACGTAGGCACCACACCAGTACTGAACCAGTATAAAAACTGTTGCTCCTCCTTTACTTTTCTGTCAATTTATCTTATTCTCACTGAAGTTGTTTATTGTTTAAAACTAGTCGATGAAAATCGCACTTAGTCGACCAAGATTTTAAATTAACTACAATTCTCCCCCCCCCCCCCTTCTTGTACTTTCTATTGGTATTAGAGCAAGGCTCACAGAATTTTCTTAACAGCTAGTGAGGAAAAGATCATGAGATCGAACATAGTAATTGGTGCATTGTTTCAAGAAGGAACCTCTCAAGTACGATCGCCATATTTCAATGGACAACACTTTTCTCACCGGAAAGTGCGTATGGAAACACACACCATATCATATGACATTAAAGTCTGGCGGGTGGTAAAAAAGGGAAATCTTCCAATTCCCCCAAGGAAAGATGAGAATGGTCAAGTCATAGTATCAACTGATCCACTTGATTTGGATGATTACACTGATGAGCAAGCTGTTGTCATAACTGTGAATGCTAAAGCAAAAAATTTACTGTACAATGCTATCATTGGTGAAGAATATGAAAAGATCTCAAGCTGTGAAAATGCTAAGGAAATGTGGGATAAATTGTAGGTCACATATGAAAGAACCAACAAGGTAAAAGAAACAAGGATAAATCTTTGGGTTCGTGAGTATGAGCTATTTCAAATGAAGGATGGAGAATATGCAGAGAAAATGTTCTCCAGGTTGAGTAAAATTCCTTGAGATCTAAAATCCTTTGGTAGAACAATAAAGAGCGGAGAACAAGTCAGAAAAATTCTCAGAAGTGTACCCATGATTTGGAAGCCCAAGGTCATTGTTCTCGAATGTCAGGATCTTGAAAAGATGTCCTATGATGAATTAGAGGTGATAATAATCTTTGAGAAAACTCACTTGGACCGGAAAATTCAACAAGAAAAGAAAAAAATAGTTGCCTTCAAAGCAACTGTGGCTGAACCAGAAGATGAAGAAGGAGAGGAAGGAGGAGAACAGGATGAAAACATAGCCATGATCTCCCAAGTTATAACAAGTATGATGAGGAAAAGCAGAAATAGCAGAAGGGGTAAACCAAACTTCAGAAAGGGGAGGACAAACAATGAAAATGATGGAAGATACTATGAATGTGGAAAGCATGGACATATTCAAGCTGATTGTCCTGAACTGAAGAAGAATCTCACTAGGAAACTCCAAAAGAAGAAGTCCTTTGGAGCCTGGAGTGATGAAGAAGAATCTGACCGTGAAGAAATTGCAATCATGTGTTTCATGGTCATAAAATATGTTATCAATGAGGAATCAGGAGAGCGTGGATTCACAGCAAATGAAGGAGCAGACGAGGAAGAAGACTGGGGTGAACATGGCCTTATGGCAGACGAGGGAACTAGTGAGATATGTCTTCCTACTTGTCCCAACTGTTATGAACTTTAAGAATTTATTGATATTGCTCTTGCAGATATTGAAAGAGTTCTAAATAAACTCAGAAAGATCCAAAGAGAAAAGAAAGATTGGTCCATGAAGCTGGAAGTTTGTGAAATTGAGCGTGACATGCTTCAAGAAGAAGTTAATGAACTTCAACTTCAACTTAATGGATTACAAAAATCCACAAGTCATAGTTCTGTCAAATCAAATCAAACTGACTCTCATGATTCTTTGATTAGGACTAGAAACTCTCATACATGATCTTGTTGTGGTAAAAATGGTCACAACACTAACCAATGCAGGAACAGAATCAGAGCAGAAAGAGGCTCTGAAAATCCTAGAAATCCATCGTGTTTTTATTGTGGGAAACATGGTCACACCTCTAACCATTGCAGGTTCAAGGACAACAGGAGATGGCTCTAGCAAACTAAATCCTCTAGTCAAGCTAACCCTCAGAAATCTAACCATTCATGACCCAAGCAGGCTTGGGTACCTAAAAAAAGTAACTTTGTTTTACAGGAACACCACAAGAAGAATAGAAAAGGAAATGATATCTTGATAGCACGTTTTCCAGACATATGACTGGTGACAAACAATTATTCAAAACAGTCACCAAATTGGATGGAGGAACAATTGCCTTTGGAGATAAATCAAAAGGAAACGTTATTTGATTTGGAAAAGTTCCCCTAAGCTCAACATATGATGTGGACGAAGTTTACCTGGTCGATGAACTTGGTTACAATCTTCTCAGTATCAGTCAACTATGTGACAGTGGCTATGAGGTTCATTTTAAGAAGCATGGTTGGTTTATAAAAGATGAATCAGGTAAAGTTATTCTTTCAGGAAATTGAGATAGGAATTTCTATACTATCAGTAATATACATAGCCTTAGTGATCAAATATGTCTTGCTTCTATGTTTGACGATCCTTGGGTTTGGCATAGAAAACTTGGATATGCTAGCATGCATACTATTCAAAAACTTTCTAAACAAGATCTTGTCATTGGTCTTCCAAAATTAGATTTTTCAAAAGATCATATTTGTGATGCATGTCAACTAGGAAAACAAACTTGTTCATCTTTCAAAATCAAAAACATTGTTTCTACTACTAAACCTCTTCAACTATTGCATATGGATTTGTTTGGTCCAACTAGAACTTCTAGTATTGGTGGTAGAAAATATGTCTTTGTTATTGTGGATGATTTTTCTCGATTTACATGGTTTATTTTTATAATTCATAAAGATGAAGCCCTAAATAATTTTGAAGTTTTCTGTAAGAAGATTCAACGTGAAAAGGGATACTACATTTCCACTATCAGAGCTGATCATGGAGGAGAATTTGAAAGTAAAGCTTTTGAAAACTTCTGCAATGATCAAGGGATCTCTCACAATTTCTCTTCCCCAAGATTGCCACAACAAAATGGAGTGGTAGAATGTAAAAACAGATCTCTACAAGACATGGCAAGAACCATGATCGTGAAAATTTCTCTCCCATACAAATTTTGGGCAGCAGTAAGTACAACATATCATATCATCAACAGATGCCTTATTCGACCAATTCTCAAGAAGACTCCATATGGACTATGGAGAGGAAAAAGACCCAACATTAGTTATTTTCATCCTTTCGGATGTAAATATTTCATTCACAACAATGGATAAGATAATCTTGGTAAGTTTGATCCCATAAGCGATGAAGGTATTTTTCTTGGATACTCTCCCACCAGTAGAGCATATAGAGTTTTTAATAAGCGTACTTTATCCATTGAAGAATCTATACGTGTTGTATTTGTGGATAATAATCCTCTTTTGAAGAATGCTCATCTTCCTGAAGATGAGGAAATTTCTACAGTGCTAAAGTTTATCAATATAGGTGAAACTGTTTCTGAAAAAATGACAAATCAGCAAGATCAATCGACTATCATTCTTACAGAAAATCAGGAGTCCAATTCAATCGATCTAACAAACTCTGCTGAAAAAGAGCCAGAATTTGTTGTTCCAAATGAATGGAAAAGTGAACCTAGATATCCTCATTAGTATATCATTGGAGACCCTCAGGAAGGAATGAAAACTAGAAGATCTTTAAAGCAGACTTCAAATATTGCTCCCATATCCCAATTTGAACCAAAAAAGTAGACGAAGCACTTGAAGACAAAAGCTGGCTAACCACAATGAAGTAAGAGCTTGATCAATTTGAAAAAAACAAGGTATGGTAACTCATTCCTAAGCCACCAAATGCATCCATTGTCGGAACAAAATGGGTATTCAGAAATAAGTTGAATGAGTCTAGACAAGTTATGCGGAATAAAGCCAGACTAGTTGCACAAAGTTACTCACAACAAGAAGGAATTGATTATGAGGAAGCTTTCGCCCCAGTTGCAATGTTAGAATCTATTCGCATTTTATTAGCTTATGCTGCTCATAAGTGTTTGACTGTTTCAGATGGATGTGAAAAGCGCCTTCCTGAATGGATTCGTCTCTGAGGAAGTTTTTGTTAAGCAACCTCTAGGATTTTTAAATGAATCATTTCCACATCATGTCTACAAATTGTCCAAAGTATTGTGCGGCCTAAAGAAAGCTCCCAGGGCTTGGTATGAAAGGATAAGTTCATTTTTGGTTGAACATGGGTTCAACAGAGATAATATTGATACCACTAATGATCTTCCCTAGGTAATTTGATTGTACAAATTTATGTAGATGATATTTTTTTGGCAGTACTAACCATGTTTTGTGCAAAGATTTTTCAAACATCATGAAAGGAGAATTTGAAATATGATGGGAGAACTAACCTTCTTCCTTGGACTTCAAATCAAACAAGTACAGAAGAGGATCTTTATTAGTCAAACAAAGTATACAAAACAACTCATAAAAAAGTTTGGTATGTCTAATGCAAAGGCCATAGGAACACCCCATGAGTCCATCAACCACTTTGGATGAAGACATAAACGATAAGAGTTTTGATGAAACAATGTATCGAGGTATGAGTGGCTCATTACTCTATCTTATAGCTAGTCGACCAGATGTTATGTTTTGGGTTTTGCAATTGTGCTAGATATCAGTCGACTCCTAAGGAATCTCACTTGACTGTTGTTAAACGTATTATCACATATTTGATAGGGACAATAGACTTTTGTTTATGGTATAAAAGCTTAGAAAATTTTGATCTCAAAGGTTTTTCATATGCAAATTTTGCAGGAGATAAACTTGATAGTAAAAGCACAAGTGGAATGTGCCAATTACTTGGAAAATCAATTATTTCCTGGCACAAAAAAAAAGTTGTTTGACTTTATCTACCGCAGAGGCAGAATATTTGGCAGTAAGCAACTGCTGCACACAAGTACTTTGGATCATGCATCAACTATTAGATTATGATTTATGCCTTAATTATGTTGCATGTGTGAAAATACCAGTGCTATTTGTTTATAAAAAACTCTATGCATCACTCTAGGGAAAAGCATATTGGGATTAAGCATCATTTTATATGTGATCATGTTTCTAAAGGAGATATTGTGTTAGAATTTGTAAATACTGAAAATCAATTAGTAGATATTTTTACAAAACCCTTGCTTGAAGAAATATTTTGTTTCCTTCGGAACAAAATTGGTATTTGTATTACTCCCTCATAACTTTGTTTAATGTTTTCCATAATTGCTATGATTTATTTCCTTATATCTCATTTTTTTCATTCAAAAAATCTTGTAAGTACTTGATTAGCCTTCACACGCATTTATTATGAACTGACAACCAGTTTTGTAGAAGGAAACTCTTCAGTTGTCTTTCATACATCTCTTCGGGAATCGAGGAGACCTCTCTTAATCCCTTTTAACCCACTTTCATCGAGTATATCTCTCATTCACTCAAAGAAACCAAACCTCTATCTCTCTAGTATCTCTTAGCCATGGCTAAAACCAAACCTTCTCTTTCGTCTTCCACACCCAGAAGAAGCCACCGGATTAAGAAATCCAAGAATGACCATGTTGATATCGAATCCTCTGAAAGCACAGATCACTTACCGACAGATGAAGATTCTAGTGGCTCTTATGAAGACATTCTCATCTACCAAAAGAGAGTAGGAAAACAACCGATGGAGTCCATTCCCAAACAACCCTCTCAGAAAAAAGGAAAAACTGAAAGTGTAAAGTTTGGTTCTGAAGACAAGATGAATTTTTACGGCCTGAAGAGAAGGCTAGGTTTGTTGCCTTCAAAGGGAAATCAATTTATTTTGGTCGCAATGTAAGTTTAAAGTCTATGAAAAACTCTCATTGTGATGTTCTATCTATTTGTGAAACTCAGAAACTTATCTCTCTATTTGCTACTATTGGTGAAACTTTCGATGAAGAACCTGTGCGTATGTTTTATGCAAATATATTTGTGAATGATAAAGACGACCTAGAATCCATGGTCTTAGGAACCCGTATCATCCTTGGTTCTTATCAGTTTCAGAAAATCTTTTCTACAAAGTTTGTTGAATACAATTTCTTTGTGCAATATTCCTGGCCAGATAATTTTGAAGTATCTTTTGAAGAGTTCAAGAATGTAATGTCTGAAAACCCCCCTGATATTGGACCAAAGAACTTGAATTTTGAACATCGTGTTTTAGCCCATTGTATTGCAACAACTCTGCTACCTTGTACTGGCTCTCTAAGTACTTTATCTCTCAGAGATGTATTTGTTATGTATTTTTTAGTTGATGGTAAAACTATAAATTGGTTTGCTTGGATACGTCAGTACATGCTTGAAAGTATCAAGGATGTTACTTCTTCTGCGAGCAGTCTTCCCTATGGTTTACTAATCTCTCACATCTTGAAAGTCATGAAAGTGGATCTGGCTCCCTATGCTCCTAAGACTATCTCCAGCACCTATGACAAGACTGCTTTTGTCATGATGGGGTATACCTTGGTTGAGGGAACTTAGCTTAAGAAAGACAAAGCACCAGAAGTTATCCCTACTTAAAACGGTGAGGGGATCAAATCTGAAGCCAACATATCCTCCTCTATGGACCAGCTGATGCTAATGCATCAAACCATTGCAAGTATCAAGGAATTACTAACCTCTATGCAGGAACAGGTAGATAAGATCAGGTAAATAACCAAGGAAACTGGAGCAGACGTGGGTAGGCTAAGGATCACTTTTCAAGACACAAGGAGGAAAGGAATCAGGGCCATGCAGGATGTCACTGAGAAGCTGACCAAAGTCTCCAAGGACATTGATGCCTCTTATGACAACTTCTGCACTAAAGTGATCAACACCCTAAAGTACTTCCTTGGAAGGAATTGAATGACTTGGGATGCTTAAGACAATCTTTTTACTTTTTCTGTTTATGTGTTGGCTTAAGACTTACTCTTTTGGTTGTGTCCTTGATGAGCATGTCATTCGACTATGCTCTCTATAACTGCTTAGTTGAAAATAACTTTTGCCTGCCTAGTTAGACGTATTTTTGAATATTGCTTCTCTTGTCCTTTTTGATTGATGTCAAAGGGGGAGAAGAAGAGAATAAAATGCACGTATTCAAGTGTACAAGACAACAAGCAAGAACCTATCTTAAAGACAGGGGGAGCACACTTGAAAAAAAGGGAAGACTCCATCAATTAGTCAAATTTCTTACGATTATTGTCATCATCAAAAAGGGTGAGATTGTTAAGTTTAGAATTTTAATAATGATCAATAACCCTAAAGAAGCTTTGAATAATAATATATTCTTGTATGCAGACTACCATTCTGGTAAATAACAGTCTTGCTAATAGGAAGGATGATTTGCTCAACGTCTAGATAACCTGAATTGGAAAGAACATCAATCAAGCCTAAGAATAAGGGAATCAATCAGGATTGACCAAGATTTTGTCAATCACGGAGACAATCAAGATTGGAATGAAGATTCTGTAGAAGGTCAAGAAGAAAGAAATCCGCCAAAGTTGGAATGAAGAAAACAATCAACAAGACTGTCTAAAATCAAGGAAGATTGAAGGAGGCAATTCGTAAGGAATAAGGATGAATCTAGCTAAAATTCTAAGATGGATTCATGAGGCAACCCTTGGGTCATTCTCTTATACATATATTCCTCACAAGGAAAAGACTCCTAGAATTTCTGCAATACTATCCCAGAAGACAAGGAAGCAGAAGACTCAAAAAGGCTATAAAGGAAGAAACAAAAGAACTGAAAAGGCACGCAACTACACAAACTGTTTTCTAAGCCTTTCTAGTCTTTAGTACAAACACTGTATTCTTGAGTCTACAAGCGTCACAAAAGATAGGAAGAGTTAGAACACAAAAAGCGAGTTGTGTCAACATTACAAAAGGATCATTGTTGTTGAATGTCGTTGATGGTAAACGAACTAAAACTATCACATTTGTAATCCTTTACCAATGATATAAGAGAACCCTTGTGACCCAAGGGAACTAGACGTAGGTACCACACAAATACTGAACCAATATAAAAACTATTGCGCCTCCTTTACTTTTCTGTCAATTTATCTTATTCTCACTGAAGTTGCTTATTTTTCAAAACTAGTCGACGAAACTCACACTTAGTTGACCAAGATTTTAAATTGACTACTATTCTTCTCCCACTCTTGTGCTTTCACGCGAAAAGGTCCGGATTTGGCATCGTGTTGAAGCCACCCATGGGTATCGTAGCTAGACAATCTATTAGAATTATGAAATTGACTAACAATGAGGCCTATGAAGCCATGATTGCAAGTCTCGAATTGGCTAAAATCCTGGGGGCTGAAGTGATCTAAGCTAAATGTGATTCCCTCCTTGTGGTAAATCAAGTCAATGGGACATTCGAAGTAAAAGAGGAACATATGCGAAGATACTTGGACAAACTACAGGTAACACTATGTCGATTCAACGAATGGACACTACAACACATGCCCCAGGATCAAAATAGCGAAGCTGACGCTCTAGCTAACTTGGGATCGTTGGTTGATGATGATGAATTCAGTTCAGGAACGGTCGTGCAACTCATGAAATCGGTAATGGAGAAAGGACACGCTAAGATAAAATCGAAAAGCCTAACTTGGTACTGGAGAAACAAGTATATAGACTACCTGAAGACCGGGCAGTTGCCCACAGATCCCAAAAAATCGAGAGCATTGCGCACGAAGGCGGCCAGGTTTAGCCTGACCGAAGACAGCACTCTGTTCAGGAGAATGTTCGATGTCCCACTCGCTATATGCTTGGGACCGGGAGACACCGAATATGTTTTGAGGGAATTTAACAAATTCACCTGCAGAAACCATTGGGAGCAGAATCGTTGGTTCGTAAGATAATCAGAGCCGGCTATTACTGGACCGACATGGAGAAAGATGCGAAGGAGTTAGTGCGCAACTGTGACGGCTGTCAGAGACATGCACCGATGATCCACCAACCCGGGGAGTTACTGCACTCCGTCCTGTCACCCTGGCCATTCACGAAATGGGGGATAGATATCGTCAGTCCCCTACCATGGGCACCCGGTAAGGCTCAATTCATACTATTTATGATTGTCAATTTCTCTAAATAGGTTGAAGCTCAAGCGTTCGGGAAGGTTCAAGAAAAAGAAGTCATCGAATTCATTTGGGACCATATAATATGCCGGTTCGGTATGCCGGCCGAGATAGTATGTGATAACGGGAAGCAGTTCATCAGCACCAAGGTTAGCAAATTTTTTGAGGACCATAAGATCAAAAGGATATTGTCAACACCCTATCACGCTAGTGGAAACGGGCAGGCTGAGTCTACAAACAAGGCCATACTGCAAAACCTCAAGAAGAGGTTGATCGATGCAAAAGGAAAACGGAAGGAAATTTTTCCAGAAGTTCTGTAGGCATATCGTACGACCTCAAAGTCTAGTACCAAGGCCACCTCGTTTTTATTGGTCTACGGTGCCGAAGCACTAATACCGGTCGAGGTAGGGGAACCAAGTCTCAGGTTTCGATATGCGACTGAAGAGTTAAATGGTGAGGCCATGAGCACGAGCCTGGAAGTACTGGATGAGAGGCGCGAGACCACCCTTGTCCGGTTGGCCGCTCAGAAACAGAGGATCGAAAGGTATTACAATCGGAGAGCCAACCTCCGACACTTCAATATCGGAGACTTTGTGTTAAGAAAGGTGACACTGAAAACTCGGGACCCGATTAAAGGGAATCTGGGACCGAATTGGGAAGGTTCGTATCGAATTATCGGGATTACCGGTAAAGGTTCTTACAAACTCGAAGCAGGGAACAGTGCGCGGCTACCGAACAACTGGAATGTGACCTACTTAAAACAATATTACTGCTAAGGTACGACCTCATTCAGTCTCTTTTCTTATGTTGCGAATTGGACTAACGCTTGCAGGAAACAGCCAAAGGACGACGTAGATGTTAGTCCTGAAAGCACGGTTGCACTCTTTTTTTCCTTGAACCGGTTTTGTCCCAAATGGGTTTTTCGGCAAGGTTTTTAACGAGGCAACAGTGGATCGTGCTAACTTAGAATTGAAGAACGATTTTGAATCAGAATAGATATTCGCATCAACAATATCCGAGCCCTCTCAAATATCAACGTCGATACTGGGGGCCATCACTCTCGGGTCATGATTTTTAGCAAGGAAGGAAATTTTGTGCTTGACCAATTCTAGGCTCAGTGGATAGGATTTATTGTTAGGGCCAAATGGTCAAATGAACTGTGCCCAACTAGAACGCCTAAGCCACAACACAGAGCTTTTACACACTTACAATCTTGTATATTACTCACATGAATGAAAGAAAGTTTCTACCTTGCTGATACATATTTTGTCCCTTAAGACTATTACATTTTGATCCTTAAATATATCGAGCCCAAGGGCCGTCTATATCCGGATCAAATAGATCACCCCCACTCGGGGATTGTCATCCTAGACAAACTCGGACGGCTAGGGCTATCGAAGCTCAGAGGCACAAAAGCATATTAGGGAGTGCCTAAACTTAAAAGGCTACAGCCACCCCCACTAGGGGACTGTCATCCGACACAAACTCGAACAACTCAGGCTATCGAAGCCCGAAGGTACAAAGCCTATTAGGAAATACCTGAACTTAAAAGGTTACGGCCACTGTAGAAGTGGCTCGGAGACTTCCGAAGCCCATAATCAAAACATAAGGCCTTCAAAATTCCAAACCAGTTCAAAGGTCGGAAAAATTATAGTATAAAACATCTAAACAAGCACTTTGGGGAAATCTTTCAGTCATACCGAGCTCCCACAGAGAACAAGTCTTGTTCGAAGCTTCGAACAACAACTTATTACTACGTTTTATTCCACGCTAAGGAATTTGAAATCATTGAAATTATTAAGAGGATGCCAAAAGTAATAGACTCAAAAATTGCCAAAAAGGAAAGAAACCTTATATACATTCCAAAAATATCTTTACAAAGGCCAATAAAAACTGCCTCAACAAAATATTTGTACAAACTAAAGGCAAAAAATTCCTAAGTCACCTGCATCTGATCTTCACCAGAACCCGCCTCGTCACCAGAGTTGTCGGGATCTTCTCCATCCTCGCCCTCGGGTTCAGCTAGCTTCATGGCCTCGACCTCGAGCCTTTTCGGCTCTTCAATCTCCGTCGACAAGTCAAAATATCGGGCATGGATCTCCTCGAGGGTCTCCCTTCGAGACAACCGCTTCACATAATCAACAGTAACTTTTAGGAGGGCCTCGGCTGACTCAACATCAGCCCTATACTGGGCACCATCTCTTTTGCATCATCCCTGCTTATTTACGACACAAACCTTGCTATTTCGAGATTCTTACCAAGGGAATCCCGTTTAGCAATGGCCGAGCATAGTTGAGCTTGGATATCCTCAATTTGTCGAGCCCTTTCTTCGGCCTTCTCTTTCATGGCGGTCTCCTTCTCCAAAGTCGTCCGGTCCATTTTTCCCTTCCAGAAATCGGCCATGGCCTGGACCTTGTTCGTTTCAACCTGGAGTTGGTCGATCCGATCAATCTTCTGCTGGACCTACGAGGTTTGGTCGTTAGTCACCATGGTTAAGCCGTTATCTCTAACCTCAAAAATCTTTACTTGTTCCACCAAGTTGGAAAGCTCCTTCTAAGCCACATCCAACTCGGCACGGAGATTCTTGAGGGCACATTCATGTTGCTTGCTGAGAAGTTTATACATGTCTCTCTTCTCTGTAAGTTCTCTAGCCTCAGCCTCAAGCTGGTTAACCTCAGCCCGGTATCAAAGAAATCTTTCATGATGGAGTACCGAGGCCTGCAAAAAGATAAAAGAAAGAAGACTTGAGAATATCAAGAGCTAAGTCAGAGGATGAAAGAGTGTAATGACGCCTTACCTGGTTCAGCGCCTGTTGTGCTTCGTTAAACAAGCACGGAACATCCATCTCATTCATTTTCGCTTGGTATTCTTCGGTTACCAGGCACCGGAGGTAGCTCGCTACACCAACGAGAGCAAAAAGAACCCGGCGTCCTTCGGGACGCTGATGATTATTGGCCTCTTATGGCCGGGATCCATGCTCGGGGCGTAGAACTAGTTGATTAATTTTGGGCTTGAGTTCTGTCCACCAGCTTCAGAAGACAGGTCTTTCCTCGGCACCTCCAATTCACCCAACACGGAGAAGTCTTCCAGAGTAGTCGAGTCCACACCTTCAAAAAATGAACGAAGGGGATCATCCGTACCATGGGCCCCTTCGTTGGGTTGCTCCTTCACCGTTCGGGCTACGTCAAACATGGACTCGGTGAATGAAGATGACCCTGAAATCTCTGTGACACCGGATAGAGTGGATCCAGCATTGTGAGAGGCCTCAGTCCTCATCTCTACATCGGCCTCCCGAACATGAGGATGATTGGCCTTGATTGTTTCCCCCTTGACTGTCGCCTGCACTTCGGGGGAGGTCGGTTCAAGGGCCATAGAAATATCATCCTCCTCGGGCTCATCCCTAAGTCGAAACAGAGAATCCGAGTGGGGTGTTCGAGAGCTAGAACTCCCCTTTGGATTACGGGCCAACCTTCTCCTTGGATTCTTCTTCTTTGAGCTCTGGGATCCCAGAACCTTTTGGGGAACCCAGAAGCTTTCTTTTCTTCTTCTCTCCTGCTGCAGCCTCAAACTGCCCCGAAGTGGAGGAATCAACGGACATGTTCTCGTCCCCTACTGGAGGCCTAAGCTTAATGGTCTTAGACAAGCCTGCGAAAAGAGAAGAAAGGAAATGAGAATGTGATGCTAAAAGGGGAGCCTAATGTTACTTATTCGGGAGAGAGATATTACCGTGAGAAAGGTTCTCCCAACGGGCCTTCGCTAGTTTGCTCCAAGTGCGCTCAGAATAAAGCATCTGCGAACAATTTCCCTCGATCAACTCCTTGAACCGAGGAATGGCATTTGGAACTCGAGCAGTAGCTGCACCACCGCAAATACTGGTAAGGAAAAATGAGATGAGTGTAAAATCGACATTTAAAGGAAAGTTGTGCTTACGTGATACATTCCACTTCTCCGAGAGTGGCATAAACTCAGGAGGGATCAAGTCTGCAGTCCTCATCTAGATGAAGCGTTCCTGCCAACCCCGATCCCGGTCTTCATCGATGCTTGAGAATGGGGATTTGCTAGCCCGGCGTATGAGCTTTATCAGTCCCTATCGGAAGATTCGGGGACTGTACAGACGGAGTAGATGATTAATGGTGAACCAACAGGAGTCGGTTTTGTTCATCGAAGAAGGATTATGATCCTCCACAGCGACGGGTGGATCTGACCGAGGCATACTTTATACCTCTTACAGAAGTCCATAATAACCAGGCCCACCGGGTCCAGTGTGAAGGGATAAGTGTAAACACTCAAATACCCCTCCACATGGGTAGTAATGGCGTCCCCGGGTCTAAGGACTATTGCGTCCTTATCCGCAGCCATAGTCCTTTCATACTACAGGAAGGACGTCTTCTTCGGTGATGGAGCATATGAACGAATGAGGGAAGTATTGATAGAGGCCTCGCGCTGTTTCACATTCAGGGATGACCTGTCGGCAGCTGACGCATGTTTGAAGTCATAATGACATGACTGGCGTGAAGTTTGTTTTCTTTTTCATTTCTGTCATGGCGTATTGAAGAAGGAATCAAAGTGCATATGTCATTTCTCGTTGTTTCCGTAAACTTACTCTCTGAGAAACGAGGGGACTATCTGATACGGGTAAAACCGAGCCCTTTGGACACCTCGATTTACGATAAAGTAAACGGAGCATAGAGACGACCGTAAACAATCGGAATCGGGGCAAGGAGCCCCTCGAGTCGGGGTCCGGAAAAAACACCTGCCCTCGGAGGATCGGGGCCACGTCCCCCGAGTCCGATTCAAACCCCAAAACTTCGGAGAGCATTACCAGATAATCGAGCACGACAAGCAACATGCCGTGATATCCGTGCCCTGCCGGATGTCACGACGTGAATCTCAGCACGTATCTCTAGAAAATAAGTGATTAGCAAAATGGAAGATTTTTACCTCGTTTGGAATTGTACTTAGGGTAAAACTCCCCAACTATATAAAGGGGAGTCAAAATATTCATTAGGCATCATTGTAACACGCAATCAAGGCAATATATTCGTATTTTCTCTGTGATTCAAAGTTCTTACTTTTGTTCATTAGTTCGTCATTAACATGAGCCCAGGATCGGAGGCATGCATTTTATTAAAGTTGTTACTGAATCCGGGATCGCTTCCTTTAATTGGTTTGACAATTCGTTACGTCCTTTATCTGTTTAATCTAACACAATCTATCGTTTATATTGAATTAATCCGATATCTTTAAAACCACTTATAAATTTACTTGTTATCCATTTTTGAGGGTAAACAAGAAGCATCTAGCTAGAAGGAAAGTAAAAGAAATAAATAGGATGCTACTTCGTTTTAGCCACATATTGTCGTAACATTTTAGCTCTGCTTGAACATCTTGACTTGCTAAATTTGAACTCTTCTCAAACTTCAATCCAGAAACAAATGGTTCGTCATGTTCTTTTATCAATCTCCTGGCCCTTGCTTAACTCATCGTCATAATCGGATCCCGTCTAACCTATTTATATACATCTGTATAAACTTGACGGGTCAGTTGCTAAGTCAACAACAGATTTAAGCTCATCCCATTTCCCATCACTAAACAAGTCCTCCTCCTCACCATTACTTGTGTTCCAAAGGCTTGAGCTGGATGATGTTAAAAGATGTTGTTGATAGAAATGAGGGTTTCTTTCAACCATTAAATTGTCATCACCATTATTGTTTTCTTGTTGAAACGACATTTGTTTAAAGCTGGTGGAGTGGACACCACTGTTTTCAGATTCAAGGCTACATGCTTTAGGACTTGCATGCCCAAAGCTTAGTGAAACTAAGGGATGTTTCTCTTCTGGTGTGTATCTCTTGTAATTGGAGATCCTCTTGAATATTCTACATAGAGTCCAAACTTCCTGCAATTAAGATTTATTAACTATTAATATTTGATATGTATAGAAGAGAGCAAAGAGTTAAATCTATACTCTCAATAGTTTCTTTTTTTTAAAAAAAAAAAAAAATTTAAATCTCAAATTTTCTGAAACTATTGGCAGGGGTTGATGAAAAAGAGATGTTGGTATTTTTATGTGCTTATGCCTCCATATATTTCGTAAAATTACAAGTACTTGTGTCTCTTTAATATATTGAACTGTGAAAGCCTTCTATCTAATAGTTGAAAATGTTAAAATATTTTTGTCTGCTCTTATACTATTTTGAATTATATTACCATCTTATTTAAAAGCTTAACAATTAGAAAATACACTTTTATGTACGTGTTATCCTTTAATAGTAGGGTGTGAGGTTGAGAATTAGGGTAGAGGGTTTGTAGATAGTCGAGAGTTTCCCTGCCCATTACCAGTAGTATTAGTAGCAATCTTTCATATTCTTAAAGCATTACTTACTTCATGTTGTTTCGTTCGCTTCAAGTATCTTATTTTTTTATTTTTGTTATTGTTCAGGCTAATTCTTCTTTTTTTTCTTTTCTTTTCTTCTTCTTTTTCTTCTTCCACTCTATTCTTCCTCCTCCTCCTCCTCCTCCTCCTCCTCCTCCTCC
>ML356266.1:0-19200 GCA_005239505.1 Nicotiana paniculata | reverse complement strand
TATGTAATTAAGGGACTCTTCTTTTCTAAGATTTTTTATAATATTTTCAACCTTAAAGCATATATTAACTCATATTTCCTTTTTGGTCATTTCAATTGTAATTACAATTCATTTGATAACCCAGCTACTAAAATGATGCTATTTTTATAGAGATGATGATAATTAATTTTCTACTTTCATCCTTGTTGGCCTTTTCTTTTTGAAAAATAAAAGATATATAAGATCCAAGTTTGTAGTATAATTTATTACAAATGCGTAATAAATTATTAAAAGTGATTATTCTTTAGTTTGAAATTTATTGTATTTGCTCGTATGTACAATAAATATCATTTTGTTTCACGCTATTATTGTGCAAAATGTATGAATTTATTACGAGCGTATCTAGACTTTTGATATTATTATTGTTCACATTTTTATCGTTTGACAGATAATTACATTATCAAAGAGTTGACGTATTATGTTTAATACTAATAACAATGTCCTTACAGACATAAATCTGATAGTTTGCCCTGTCATTGAGTTATCCCATGATGTAAATTCAACTTTTCATATTTTTCCAATAATTAAACTATAAGGAGCGAAAAAATTAATTTTAGAATCTCAAGTAATGTCCATTTTTTGAAAACAAAACTTGTTCAACTCTTTAAAGATAGGATTATTAGATGTAATGTCACATTCTTGTAATTGTCAATCGGAAAGACCAGGTCTGTGTTTCATTTAATATTTAACTTTCAATTCTTTGAAGTTCAACACTTCAACTACAAGATGAGTGTATATATAATAAACGCAAATCTTAATAAAACGAAAAAAAATCTGAAGAATTGACATGAGGAACGTGTGATAGGAATATATTTATATCAGGTTTTCAAAGTAGCCAACGGCTAACTTCTGCTTATTTATTTGTTTTATTTTATGAAAGGGAGAGGGGATAAGGTCATGGAACGGAGATCTCAACTTAATTGTAGCCATGGTTTGCATTGGACCCTGCAGAAAATAATAAAGGATTTTTATATAAATAACCGGACAAATTTAGCGGTGGCTGATTCAGGATTTACATGTCGTGGGGTGCTTCACTTATTTTAGTGTAAATTTACAATGGTCAAACATGACCATATTGGGTACTCATGGTCAATTATTTAAATTTTTAAGTATTTTATGTGGAAAAGAGGTTTATTTACGGATTTCACGGTGACGGTTCAAAGTTGCTAGTGGCCGACCAACTGACACACATTAATAACACGAGGAACTGTACCGACGGGACGTTTCGTTCACTTTTGTCGCTTGCGTCACGGAGATGATGTCATGACAGACCGAGGTAAAAATCGAAGGCTCAATTCGTTTCTTGTCATTACACTCCACAAAACGTGGGACTATCTGTATACGGTTAAAATCGGCCCCTCCCGATTTTTACTGATTAACCGGAACCATGGGGATGGATCGAAGATCAGCCCCGTAATATATCATACTGAGGCATGAGGATTAGGTACCGAGTTCGGGATTCGAGGTACCTATCGAGATCGAGACCAGTAATGATCGAGACCAAACGGGATAGACATCGAGCAAGACCGAAGATAACATACTAACAGAAATGAGAGATATTCGTGACTGGTCAAAGATCATGGTAGAAATCACGGAACAGATCAAATCAAGAACATTTATTTAGCCAATCATGGGATTTCATTCTGTAATTAGAATTGTACCATAAGTAGAATTACTCTACTATATAAAAAGGAGTTCTAATAATTTGTAAACACATTATCCTCGCATATCAAAGCAATATAACACTCTTTTTCGCATATACTCCCTTGTTCATCGGTTTGCTTTATACTTCATTACTCTAGTATTAGTCAGTTTGAGGGCATATTAGCTCGATGGCTAAATTGCATTTCAATACTGGGCTTTACTTTATTGTCAATTTCTGTTATTGATCATCGAATTTATCAATTGATAGTAGGTGAAATCACGTGTCCTAAAACCACATTATAAGTTTAATTGTTATCCAATTTTAAGAGTAAACAGTTTGGCGCCCACCGTGGGGCTAAGGATAATAGTGATTGTCTGGTATTAATTCTCATAACACACACTACTTACGCTTGTTCTTGTAAGTGTTTTTGATTTCAGGATCAGCATGTCGAACTCACAAGCAATACCCGCACACACCGACAACGGCCTTGGCTTTCACGGAGAAAACGACAATATAGCCGCCCAGGGATCGAAGTGCCTCAGGCTAGCCGCAAGGGAGTACCAATTGCAAATCCCGTCGATGTTAGTTCACATATCGCTCTAAATGCAAATCTTGGCGTTGTTACCGAAGGTAGCGTACGCAGGGAAGTTCGATCAGGTGGTCAAGGTACGTACGGCGAAGAAGAAGGTGGAGCCAACCTTCAACTAATATTTGAATGTTACAGGCTCAACAAGCTGCTATAGCTCAATTGCAAAATCATAATCGTGCACCGAGTGGGGTCGAACCCGATCCCTCACTAGAAGTTGTTCATAGGGTCAAACCTGCACCGGAGAGATCGAACGCCAATGTATTGGGGACTTACCCCGCCATTATGAAAATGCTCGAGGAGCTCACTAAGCGAATCGAGTCAGGGCAAAAGAAGATCGAGGCAAACGACAAAAATGTAGAAACATACAACTCCTGGGTTGACCAAATATCGAGGGCACCACCAATTCTAAAGGGTTTGGATTCGAAGAAATTCGTGCAGAAGCCTTTCCCCCCAAGTGCGGCTCGAAAGCCCATCCCAAAGAAATTCCGCATGCCAGAAATTCCCAAGTACAATGGGACCACCGACCCTAATGAGCATGTCACTTCTTATACATGCGCAATAAAGGGAATGACTTAGACGATGATGAGATTGAGTCTGTTCTGCTATAGAAGTTTAGAGAGACCTTATCGAAGAGGGCGATGATACGGTATCACAATTTGCTACCCAATCCCAACGATTCCTTCACCATGCTTGCAGACTCGTTCATCAAAGCACACGCCATATCAATAAAGGTCGCAATTAGAAAGTCAGACCTCTTCAAAGTGAAACAAAAGGATAACAAAATGTTAAGGGAATTTGTATCTCGATTCCAGATGGAACATGGACCTACCCCCGGTCACAGATGATTGGACTGTCCAAGCATTTACGCAAGTTTTGAACGTACGAAGTTCGATAGCATCACGGTAACTAAAGTGGAATTCAATTGAGTATCCAACCGTGACCTGGGCTAATGTGCATAATCAATACCAGTCGTAAATCAGGGTCGGGGATGATCAGTTGGGGACCCATTCCGGTTCCGTTTATCCAAAAATGCCCGTCGGTAGAATTCAAAAGGACATCGATAGAGAACCCCGATCGAACAGAGATTAGTATCAACCATACGACGCAAATTGTAGAAACAACGATCCAGTACGTAACCCCGTTCGAAGTTATCGAAGGAATGATCGAGGACAAAGCTCCCGAGGGCTCATGAATAAAAATGGCTTCGATAAACATGTCGAGCCCACATAAGCACCATGATTATCGGAATACAACTTCAGCATTGACGCATCAGGAATTGTATCAGCCATCGGACAGATCAAAGATACTAGATGGCCTAGACCCTACAGATCGATCCAGTGCAAAGGAACCCTAATCAAATCTGCAAGTACCGTGGTACTCATGGTCATAGAACGGAGGATTGCAGACAGCTAAGGGATGAGGTGGCCCGTCTGTTCAACGAGGGCCACCTTCGAGAGTTCTTGAGCGACAGAGCTAAGAACCACTTCAGCGACATGGATGCAAACTGAAATAACAACATCACGTGATTCATATGATCGTTGATAGGGTCGATATTCCACAGGCCCGTGTTCAAGCACACCAAGGTGTCAATCAACAGGGAAAAGCGAACTCGAGACTATGTACCAGAAGCGACCTTGTCTTTCAATGACGAGGAAAAAGGGGGGATCTCACAACCCCACACTGATGCATTGGTAATCTTTATCCTTATGAAGAAAATTCAGGTTAAACGTGTTTTGATTGATCCAAGAAGCTCGGCCAATATTATTCGACCGAGGGTCATGGAGCAGCTCGGCATGCAGGATCAGATTGTGCCCGCAGCTTGGGTTCTCAATGGTTTCAACATGGAGAGTGAAACTACTAAGGACAAAATCATCTTGCCAGTAAATGTAGTCGAGACCGTTCAAGAAACAAAATTCCATGTGATCGAGGGTGATATGAGATACAAAGCCCTACTCAGAAGACCTTGGATTCATAACATGAGGGAGATCCCTTCAACCCTTCACCAAGTTCTGAAGTTCCCTACACCAGAGAGAGTAAAAAGGTGTATGGGGATCAACATGCAGCAAAAGAAATATTTGCGGTCGATGAAGTAATACTGGTATCGACAATCTCGTCAATAACAGGATCGAAGTCCAAAGGAAAGCAGGAGGCTAAATAGCAACCGCAGGAACTAACCTCGACCCAGTCGGAGAAGCAGGGAATGTAAGAGGACGAAGACTACTGGATCTCTCAATCCTTCATAATTCCCTTTGATTCTGACATCACTAAATGGACAGTCGAAGAGTTGGAACAAGTTGTATTGATTGAAGATCTGCCTGAACGAAAGGTATACCTGGGCACGGGGTTGACTCCAGAGCTAAAAAAAAACTTATTCAATTCCTTTTATATAACATGGATTGTTTTGCCCGGTCCCATCTCAATATGATAGGGATCCCACCAGAAATCACTACACATTGGCTAAGCTTGGACCCGAAGTTCCATCTAGTAAAGCAAAAGAGAAGGCCTCAGTCCGAGGTTAAACATGCATTCATCAAGGATGAGGTAACCAAACTTCTCAAAATAGGGTCCATTCGGGGAGTAATAGATTATAAGTACCTTTGTTTTATGTTTTGATGATACCAGATGAGGAACCTGATCCACATTTGGTCCACATTCCCAAGTGCATGGAAATAACTAGACTTAAACTGGAGATGTTCGTCAAGTACCTCAGAAGTTAAAGAATCAACAAGGGGAATAGATGGACTTCAATTCCCCTGGTGATTGTAGCAAGTCAACTCTCCATAGCTGGAGAGTGACTGACTGCACACGGAATAGTACATCATAGTGCAACAGTCACCTCCATTGGGAAGGACCTTGTATCAAAGTTGCTTGCATCATTCAAGTGATGTTATCAATGTTATATTAACATTAAACCAATGGCAAAACATCATTTTAACTCTTAGAGAAATCACTCAAGCACTCCAAGATTGAAAAGTCACTCACTCACTCAATTGAGAATGTGAACTATGTAAATGTCTTAAAGTATAGTCTGCTGAGTGTATCTCAGATTTGTGACAAGGAAACAAAGTGGAATTCATGTCAAAGATAAGCACAATCACAAATCTTATGACTAGTGAGGTGGTGCTAATGGCCAAGAGATACAAGAACATTTATGTTGCTGATTTTGAGTCCATGAAAAGTGGTGATCTAAGTTATTTAAGAGATATTGATGACAAAGCTGAATTATGACATAGAAGGCTGGGGCATGCAAGCCTTTCATTACTGAACAAACTAGTCCAGAAGGACCTAGTTCGTGGTCTGCTCAAGTCAAGCTTCAAGGAACACCAAGTATGTGAAGCTTGTGCAAAAGGAAAGCATGTCAGATCTTCATTCAATCCCAAAAAGCAAGCCAGCGCCTCAAGGCTGCTTGATCTTCTTCTTATGGATCTATGTGGACCTATGAGGGCGCCAAGCAGAGGAGGAAAAAGATATATCTTTGTAATAGTGGATGACTACTCCAGATTCACTTGGACCCTATTCCTCAGAACCAAGGATGAGACTTTCCAAGTATCTGGTGCCTTTGTCAAGAAGATCCAAGTGATGATGGGAACAAATGTGGCTTGCATTATATCAGACCATGGGACAGAGTTTGATAATACCAGATTTGATGAACTCTGTGTTGAAAATGGCATTAATCATAACTTCTCAGCTCCAAGAGCACCACGAAAAATTGGTGTTGTGGAAAGAAAGAAGAGGACTCTTGAAGATATGACAAGGACAATGCTAATTGACAATGGGATCGCAAAATATTTCTGGGTAGAAGCAGTTAACACTGCATGCTATTTGATAAGCAGGTTCATGATAAGGTCCCTTCTAAACAAAATACCTTATGAGTTGTTAAATGGAAGAAAGCCCAAACTGACTCATTTGAGGACATTTGGTTGCAAATGTTATGTTTTCAACAATGGAAAGGAACAACTTGTATAATTTGATGCCAAAAGTGATGAAGGAATCTTCCTAGGATACTCGTCCCAAAGCAAAGCTTACAAGGTATACAAAAAAAGAACTTAATGTGTTGAGGAGAGTGTACATGTGATCTTTGATGAATCTCACCTCTCTTGTGAGAAGGATAGGCATGCTGATAAAGATGGAGAACTGTTATCGGTTTTAGGTGAAGTTATTGACATGGAAAATGGAATATGATGAGCCATGTCAAGGAATTCAGTGAAGATGATGCAACTACATCTCCATCCATTAGAGAGGAACCTAGTCCTATGATCACAATAACTGAGGCTGAAAATAGAGTTGCTAATGCAGTCCAAGGTACTCCACTTGCTGAAGTAAGAAGCGGCCAAGAACCTCAGTCAGATATACCTTGTTCCTCTAACAATGAGATTCAAGTACCAAACTGGAAGCACAAAAGCTCACATCCTTTTGACAACATAATCACCCCTCCTGACTCAGGAGTTCAAACCAGATCAAAAGCCAGAAATTCACTTGCCTTTTCAACCTTACTTTCCCAAATAGAGCCCAAGAATATCAAAGAAGCACTGAAAGATGCAGACTGGATCACAAGCATGCAAGAGGAGCTGCATCAATTTGAAAGAAACAAGGTATGGCACCTTGTTCTCAACCTGCAGATCGGACTATCATCGGGACCAAGTGGGTATCCAGGAACAAACTTGATAAGTTTGGAAATACAAAAAGAATCAAGGAAAGGCTTGTAGTTCAAGCCTACATTCAGTAAGAAGGGATTGATTACGATGAAACATTTGATCCAGTTGCTCAAATGGAAGCTATCAGAATTCTTATTTCCTTTGTATCTCATATGGAATTCACATTGTTCCAAACGGATGTCAAAAGTGTATTTTTAATGGCTTCATAAAAGAAGTTTATGTCAAGCAGCCTCTTGGATTTGAGTGTCACGAGCATCCTGAGAATGTGTTCAAGCTGGACAAAGCATTGTATGGTCAAAAGCAGGCTCCCTGGGCTTGGTATGAAAGGTTATAAAAGTTCCTTCTAGAAAATGGCTTTACAAGAGGGAAAATTGACAACACTCTTTTTCTGAAGAAACGATGGAGGAACTTGATGATATCATTTTTGGAGCCACAACTGACTCTCTTTGTGAAGAGTTTGCAAAACTCATGGGGAGTGAGTTCGAGATGAGAATGATCGGAGAATTAAATTTCTTGTGGGACTTCAAGTGAAGAAATCTAAAAAGGGAACATTGATAAGTCAACAGAAGTACATCAAAGAGTTGTTGAAAAGATTCGACATGGAAGCATCAAAAGTTACTGAGACCCCCATTGCCACAGCTACGCGTCTAGACATGGATGAACCTAGTTCCCCTGTAAATCAGACCGTGTACAGAGGCATCATAGGATCACTCATGTATCTCACTACAAGCATACCGGACGTTGTGTCCAGCGTGGGTCTCTATGCAATGTTCCAATCAAACCTAAAGGAATCTCATCTGAAGGATGCTAAAAGAATATTGAGATATCTTAAAGGAATGCATGACCTGGTTCTCTACTATCCCTTAGGTGACAACTTTGATCTCATTGTGTATACTGATGCTGATTATGCAGGATATTTGGTGGACAGGAAAAGCACGTCTAGAATGGCACATTCTTTAGGTTCTTCTCTCATCTCATGGGGTACAAAGAAGCAAAAATCAGTGGCATTCTCAACTGCTGAAGCAGAATATGTAGCAATTGCTTCTTGTTGTGCTCAATTATTGTGGATCAAGTAACAGTTGGAAGACTTTGGAGTGTACTTACCTCTCTTGTGTGACAATACATGTGCACTCAACATGGCCAAAAATCCAATCCAACATAAGAGGACCAAGCACATTGATGTACGTCATCACTTCCTCAGGGACAATGTTGAAAAATGGCACATCTGAATGAAGTGTTGCGGCACTGAAGATCACATTGCATACATCTTCACCAAATCCCTGAACATAGAACATTTTCAAAGAAATCGCCTGGTACTAGGGTTGATAAAACCCAACTGAGGACCTGGTTCCCCAATGATTGTCTATGAGAGAAATGTACATGTAAAATTAACTAAAAGTGTTTTCTGGAAAATTCTAACTTATTTCTATACCATTACAGGTAGACACGCATGATGATTATAGAGCAGCTGATGTAGTGCATACTAGTAAAAGGGGTTAAGCTTACTCTTGCAAGACCTATCAGGAAACCTGGTTCTCCTGACACAGGTTAGTAGCTTCTTTATTTTCTCATACACAATTTATAACGGATAAAAACAATGCCACATCATCAGTGTGTCGGTTTCTTTCCTTTGCGTCTTTTAAACCAAAACGTTTCACCTGTTATTGAACGACCCGACTCCCCAAAAACTGTTGCCTTTTCATAATCGGTCCCTCGCATCTCATATATACATCTATCAATGTCACATACCCCTCACTTCAAACTTCAAAATTTTCTCTCCATTTCCTCTCTTCTCAAACCACTAATCTCTCTAGTATACTCCACCGTGACTGAGAATCAAGAAAACTCCAGTGTTCTCAACAATACCCCCATCGAGTCCACACCAGTTGAAACTCTAGTGGTAGACTTCTTACCTAATACAACCACCAGTCCAAACCCTAGAGCAGAGTCTCCCCCACACTCTGTTTCCTCTCCTACCCACTCAGATTTTGGTTCTCATCGGAGTCGCAAAACCTTAACTCCGAAAAAGTTTGTGTCTACCAACTCTCCTCCAGTCTCGCCGGAAAAATAGGGTGAACAGGGCGAACATGGTAACTTGGTCGAAAAGGGAAATCAAGAAACATCGAATCTCGCTATGGAAGAGAACTCAAGTGCAAACCAAGAGGCAAGTCCTGACAATGTTGACACAACCATGACAGGTCGTGAGTCTACAGGTAACACTCCTCCTTCTTTTGAGATTTCCATGGAACCACAAGAAAAAGGAGGTAATAGAAAATATGCTCTCCATAGATGTTGAAGGGGTTTTTGTTGAGGAAAGTGTAGAGGGGTCTGAGCCTCATGGTCAAACCATAGTAGATGGGAGAGAGCTTGTGCCAGTTGAAAAACCGGCACAGGATGATGCTACTGGGGTCGCTAATGATGGACCTGATCCCTCCATGGAGAATCTAGGTCAAGGGTCATCTCCCTGGGTCAGTATTGATCCTGCTTCTTCTCCTCATTTCTATGTTGAATCCCTGTCTATGGTAGTGCCTAAGATGGGGTCTGATAGTGAAGAAGATTTAGATGATATAGTGATTTCTAATTTTATCAGTGCTAGGAGTAATCCAGTTACAACTCCAGAGCCAACCCCTAAGCGACTCGCTACACGGTTGTAGAAAAAGGAGGCTCTAGAGTCTTCTCTCAAGAAAAGTCAAAGGAGTCAAAGAAGAAGAAAGTTGGTAAAGGATGGAAAAACTATACATGAAAAGGTCGTTCATGTTGTTAATGTGGATGAGGAGGCAGAAGAGGAACCTAGTTCCTTGACTCACAAGCCCTCTAGGCAGAAGCACTCCCTCTGCCAATCCAAAAGGAACCCTTCTACAATGTTGAGAGTCCAACCAAAAGTGTCGATGTTGTTTCTAGTGAAAAGTTTATGGAGAAATCTGGTGATAAGATAATGAAATATAGTGGTGGATAGTCTGATGATGAATAAGTGGAAGATTCTGGTGATCATGTGCATGAAACGTCAGTGGAGAAGAGGAAGTCTATTCGCAAGTTAGTGAAAAGAAAAGTGGACGATGATGAGGAACCCGGTTCCTCCAAGAAATAAAAAGTTGGTGAGTCTCTGAATTCTGGGAAAGAGAAGTTAAGAAATCAGAAGGTGTTGTGGGGCCGCACGTTTTCCTCTGACATTGTCGAGCTTGATGGGATAAGGTAGTTAGTGGAAATTTGTGATTTCCAATAGTGGACTCATTTGTTTACAAATGATTTCCCAAAAGTGTATGAGGAGGAAGTGCGGAGTTTGTATGCCGACTTCTTCAAAGTTGAAGATGATCACATTTGTGTGTTGGTAAGTGGGGTGGACATAGTGATGAACTCTACCGTGTTGGGGTCAATTCTAGGTGTTCCTGCTTAAGGGTTGTCATCTGTTCAAGGTGCCTGCTCGTCCAATTTCAGAAATGCCATTGTCAAGGACAAGGCAATCTAGGTAGGGGGAACAAGTGCATAAGAAGGCACTCCTTCCAGTATATCAGTTGCTTTTTGAGATGGTAAAAAATGTGTTGCTTCCCTGCGCTGAGAGGAGATATATTACGTCCAAAGCTGACATGGTCCTTATGGAAGCCTTATATGGTTTTACCACCATCAATCTTCCTGGGATAATAATTGAGCATTTACAAAAGGTGGCAGACTCTAAGGAGGTTTCTTTTCACAAAGGTCTTCGAGTTATTCAAAGTACCTTTGGGACATGCCGAAGTGGGAACTAAGAAGCAAACCTTCTCCAAGACCACTCTTGAAGAGTGTGAGCGTATTGACAAGGTCGGAGGAGTTGGAAGCACCTCTACTATCTCTCAACTGATAAATGCTCAAAATAGTGCCACAAAGGAGATCTGGAAGTTGAAGGCAAGGAACGCGATTCTTGAGAGTCAGCTCAGTCAGCTATAAGAGGTACCTGATTCCAGTAGTTCTCACACCTCAGAGGTTGCCCGCCTGAGGAAGGAAAATGTTGAGCTCAGGAAACAGGTGGAGGACCTGAAAGAAAGACTGCTCAATGAGCAAATGTTCGTGAATGCTCGCATGGATATTGTCTTCAAAACCCTTTCCCCCTCCTCCAATCCCTCTTCCTCCAGTGCCCCCTAAGCAGTGTCCCCTTCAATGTCCAGTTTCCAGTGTCCGTATCATATGAATGTTTCTGATGATGCCTTTTGCTGTTGGTACTTGTTTTTGTTTTTGTTTTTGAATTGTGGATGGTAACATTGAATCGGCTCCCGTCTTTAAAATCTAAAGTGTTTTATGGAAGATTTTCCCTTTTGTCGTGTATGATATTGTTATTTTTTCTGTCACGGCCCAAAATCCCTAAGGCCGTGATGGCGCCGGACACAAGGTCAAGGCAAGCCAAAACATTAATTTATTTAAATAACTTTCCATTTTTTTTAACATTTTCGAAATCGTTACTTTCTCTTGCATCTCATAATCAAAAAAATAAATTTTAGTAAACTTAATATGACAGCACATCAATTTAATTTAGTGAAGTAAATCCCAACACGTCCCCAGAACCCGGTGTCACAAGTACATGAGCAACTTCTACGATTTTACAAATATTACAAAGTCTTCCCGAAATACAACTGGACAAGGAGATTTTAAATGAAATAGGTACAGTATGAAGGTGACTCTGTCAGCTGCGGATCGCCTATGGAAGATGCAACTCGCCTAAGTCTCTGAATCCTCCACATTGCCATGAAGGTACCTGTGCAATAAAATGCACAGCAAGTGCACCATGAGTACGAAAACAACGTGTACTCAGTAAGTCGCCCGCCTAACCTCAGAGAGGTAGTGACGAGGGGAAAAATTAGACTCTTACTAAGGTCCGATAATACAACATGTGACAGAATATGATGAAATACAATAGACATGAAAGACAGCGAGCAACAAGTACATAGCAAATAACAGAATCCAGATAATAATTGAAAGGAACAACAAGGTACTAAAATCTCCTTTTAACAAATACATGACACTCCAGTTACAAGTGACTCATAACTCAAGTGATCATACACATACCAGGACAAGACAACCGACCAGAGTCATAGAGTGGTCATAGGGACTGAGGTCATAAGCTAACCCACGATTGCGAATCATACCTGCGACTCGCGTGCTGACTCGATATAATAAGATATCCCATGATAGCGCATCATCCCTGCGACTCGTGTGTTGACTCGCTATAATAAGATATCCCACAATCGCGCATCATCCCTGCGAATCGTGTGCTGACTCGATAATAACAATAAGTTATCCCACGATCGCGCATCATTCTTGCGACTCGTGTGCTGACTAGATAATAATAATAAGCTGACCCACAGCCGCGCATCATACCTGCGGCTCGCGTGCTGACTCGATATAAATATATATTTAACATAAAGCTCCCCTCGATCGCGAATCATGCCTGCGACTCGAGTGCTGATACATTTCCACACGTTTAAATCCACTTTTTATTAAGAACAATAGTTTTTCTCATGGAAAATAGTAAAAATCCGTATTCAAAGAAGCATGAAACATAGGTTTCGAAATCATTTGTTTTTGAAACTCATTTGTCAAATTTAACGGTATTCCTCGATACGACCTAATCCAGGTACACACATATTTACAGCGAAAACAAATTCTCTTTAGAAGGATAACTATATGAACTCCAGATTTCTTTTAAACATTTAATTATGTTTTCGGTCATATTAACAGTTCAATGATACATGCAAGGTTACAGGTACACACATAAAGCATGCTAGTGGGTTCTAGACTACCCGGACATAAGCATATTAATAGCTACGCACAGACTCCCGTCACCTCGTGTGTACGTAGCCCCCGAAGATAATAACATATACTGAATTAATTCACCTAGGGGGACGATTCCCCCTCACGAAGTTAGAAAGGAGACTTACCCGCTCCGAAGTTCCAACACCGGCTTCCAAGTCCTTCCAATAACTGCAACGGACGCACCACGCTCCGAAACTACGACATAAATGACAAACATTGAAAATTCATCCTAATACTCACAACAAATTCAGATTATATACTTTCCCAACCCCGCTCAGCAAAATGACCAAAAATCCCTCGGGCCCACGTGCCCGGAAATCCAAAAAAAAATTAAGATGCCTTCTACCCATAGCCTTACTAACTCAATTATATATTTTTTTACAATATTCATGCTCAATTCGTGGCTAAAATCCACATTTTTCCATATTCTAGGTTTTTTTCAAAGTTTTCCCAATTCCCCTACAAATTTCATGCTCAAACCCATGCAATAACTTGGTATTAATCTTAGAAATGAGTAGAATCCACCTACCTCTGAAGCTTGATGAAATCCCTCTTGAAAATCTCTCCAAATTCGCCACACCACAATGAGAGAAATGGCCAAAATCCGCTCTTAAAAAATACCCCACTGCCTCCAGCACTTTTCGCACCTGCGGCAAAACAGCCGCTCCTGCGGCTCCGCATCTGCGGAAATTCCATCGCAAGTGCGGCCCTAACTCAACCCAGCTGCTTCCGCTCCTGCGATCCTTCTTCGCACCTGCGATTCTGCAGGTGCGACCAAACTCCCGCGCTTGCGGCTCCGCATCTGCGGCCTAGCCCTCGCAGGTGCAGTTCACATCAGAAACCAACAACAACAATTCACTCCGAAACCACCCTGAAACACACCCGAGACCCTGTCCAAACACACGACTCAGTTCCATAACATGACACGGACTTGCTCGATCCCTCAAATCAAATCAAACAGCGCCGAAATCAGGAATCGCACTCAAATCCAATTCTTTAAGAACATATAATTTCAAACTTCCACATCTGATGCTGAAACCTATCAAATCACGTCCGATTGACCTCAAATTTTGCGCACAAGTCATATTCAACATTACAGACCTGCTCCAACTTCCAGAATCTCATTCCGACCTTGATATCCAAACTTCCACTTTCGATCGGATTTCCCAAAACCTTCAAATTTCTATCTTTAGCTAAATGATTCCAAAATGACCTACGGGCATCGAAATTCACTTCCGATCGCGCTCTCAATTCCAGAATCACCATACGGAGCCATTCCAATACTCGGAATCCCAAACGGACATCAACCTCACTGATATGCACTTCAAGCCCAAATTCATGAAATCCTTCTAAATGCTAACTTCCATAATATACGCTGAAACGCTCCCGGGTTATCCAAAACCCGATCTAGACATATACCTAAGTCCGAAATCATCACACGAACCTGCTAGAACCTTCAAATCCTGATTCGGAGATCATTTACTCAAGATTCCAATCTTAGTCGATTTCTTCAACTTAAGGCTTCTGAAATGAGAATTTCCTTTCCAAATAAATTCTAAACTTCCTGGAATTCAATTCCGACCACGCTCACAGGTCATAATACCTGAAACGAAGTTGCTCATGGCCTCAAACCACTGAACGACGCGCTAGAGCTCAAAATGACTGGTCGGGTCATTACATTCTCCCCCACTTAAACCGACGTTCGTCCTCAAACGTGCTAAGAACTTCTCTAGAGTTACCTGAAATCGCTATTTAACATCTCGAGCACATGCCCGTGCTACCACAACCCAGTCGAGCACAATAGCTTGATCAAATTCTGGAAATTTCTTCTTTATTCATATAATAAGCTCAGAATTCATTCAAACACCTGAAATTTCTCTAGTCAGGCCTAGTTTCAATATATATAAGCACTGCATCAACTAGCACACGATATACCCGATCATAACTGCATACCCTTGACGAATCGGCACCATACACCGCACAACTCACCATCTGACCACAATGACGCTCCCTGAACCTTAATGGCCAAAATTCCACGAATCTGATGCTCCCAATGCACCTCATAACAACTATACATACATCCTGCTATAATGCTGACGATACCACCACAACGGAGGAAATGTGCAGAAATTCATACTCAAACGCAGAGTTAACAAATCCTTGAATACCTCATCTTGACTAGAATCGTCACTTTCCTTATGAACATGGATGATGGTATTTGTTCTTTAATATACACTCCACATAACCTTATCATACTGATCCCTGATCCGATAATCTCGTCTCACCCAGTATGAACTGCTCAAACAGTAAATCACCCCAAACATGGCTAACATCCTCACATGATACCATATCGCGCCAATAGGCCATAACTCGAACATGATATATAGAAATGACTCAGGACGGAACTATTCAGCTCACTCAACTAATATGAATTCTTACCAAAAATAGTAAATAAAACACAAGAAAATAAATACTCATTAACCCTTCTTATCATCACACTATTGCGGCGTGCAACCCTATCCAAATAACATACCCGTGGCGGCATGCCACCGATCCCAAATAACATCACTGTGGAGGCGTGCCACCCGATCCAAATAACATAAAACTCACGTAAGGAAATATTAATAGAGCTGATTGCTCACTATTACAAATTATCGAATATCGATCACAAGCACGCTGAGTGCATAATACCATCCTGGGGAGAATGATAAAGCCGTAGGCTATAAAACTCAAGCACAGCTGAGGTGCGATATATATATACATACACTCTGGATCTCAAGAGCTATCCTGCTCACATAACATCCCCACTACGCAGGACCTCAACACATAATGAATCCTCAAGCCGTTTTCACAACTCGCACGGCACAATCACCATAACACATAAATTCGATGAAGACGGAACAACACCCGCTGTTCTAATATCTTTCCATGAGAAGAGCTCCATTGAAAGGAAAATGCCTGGCTCGCACGGAGCCCATAATCATAAACAAATCCATCCACAAACATCGAGCCACCCTGCTTGCACCAAACTTAGCTATTTAGCTTTTACCTGGGTCCACATTAACCCTAACTTTTCTCATAATACACGAGAACAACCGTCATCACCGGGACTAACACCCCAAAATACATAATCAACTGAACCGAAGGCCCTCCAGGCATAAATTCTCAATTAAGCAATATTGCACTTCTTCATACTCAGTCCAAATCTGAATTCCATCAAGTGACTACATGTCGCACTTATACAATCCTTTCACGGTCATGCTTCCACGACCTTCCACACAAGGCAATAAGTCTGCACATCCATAATGCCGACCATACTAAGGCCGCAAGATACATCAAGAACCCATGACCAGGGTACAAAGCCTCTTTCACCGAATATCAATCTCAGGTGACACTGAAGATAACACCAGCTTACACTGAACTTTAAAATCACTTGCCTTGCTCTTCCGAGCTCATGACGTCCTTATAA
Organism: Nicotiana paniculata; assembly: GCA_005239505.1. Taxonomy (NCBI): domain Eukaryota; kingdom Viridiplantae; phylum Streptophyta; class Magnoliopsida; order Solanales; family Solanaceae; genus Nicotiana; species Nicotiana paniculata. The sequence goes on along the minus strand of ML356266.1, from coordinate 3,022 downwards.
ACATCGGACCAAAATATCGATCCTACCCCCAGTCACATACTTCTTCCCGCACTTAACATACCAACGTGAGGTAGCGCAAGAATTCCATCATAACTTCCGAGCCACCAATAGGGTGAACACTTCATCATAAAGAAACTTTTTACTTAACTCAATTCCATGGTACCATCTCATCACACGAGTGAATTCCCATTATCACCCAGATCATGCAAATATTAAGTGGTAGTCTATACCACCATAACCCTTCCGGGATCCGCCTATACCTCACAGGCTATAGCACGCAAGTGTTCCCGCATAAAATCTGTTACAACGGCCGAGAAGCCTCGCAAATACCGGCACCAACCGCATGCATAACCAAATATCCATCAAAGGAACCAATCACTGCCGCAAGCGTGCCATTTCAACCATGGCTAAACAATCTATCTTCTTTTAATCATCATTAATTGCCTTAGGAACAATAACAACTTCCTTCAACCCATAGCAAACTCAACCCTCACTCATCCCGAGTGACTTGATTTACAAGACTATGCTGCCCAAATCCCGCAACTCGTCTCATACCCTCCTGATAATATTTTATTCAGTCCGGAGTCTATTCCTCTCACTCCTCCAATATCATCTTGTATACTGAAGCATATCATAGAACATTCCAACCGTCCTCCCCTTTCTCAGAAATTATTCTGCAAAACCTTGATTCTCGACCATATTGTTGCCTGAAATCTCTAATGGCCGCATTCTTTAACTATTGAACTCATTGGGACCGCTATTGAGAGTCACCCACTCTGACTGGACCCGATTACAATCACTCCAAGGCCCTCCTGGCAAAGGAACACCTTTTTCAATGAAACACGTGACTGAGTCACTATCCCTACAACTCGCCCATGCCTTAAGCAATACACCGCCATAGCCGAGCCCATTGATCAGCTGTATGAGAAACTCAAAGCTGCTGATCCCTACTGCCACCCGTGAGAACCCTTCTCAGTGGGTTAACCCAAACAAATTCTGTGCATACCATTCCGGCATGAAAGGACACACCATCGAAGAATGCCGCTCTATGAAGGACAAAATACATGCTCTCATTGACAATAAGATTATTATGGCAAAGGACCTCCCTCCAAACGTCCGCGAAAATCCTCTGCCATACCATAAGGGTATAGGTATCCATATGATTGAAATAGAAGATGATTGGGATCCCGAGGGGTCAATCGGGTTGATCGCAGAAGGCGATGACCCAAAGAAACCTGCAGTCACTCTCAAACCGATCATAGTCCAGATTCATCCATCTGAGGCTGTTGAGGTGAATATGTCTATACCATTTGAGTTTGAAGCAGTGCCACCTGCAAAGTCACTAGTGCCAATTGAAGTTGAGTTTGTATCTCCAGCAAATGCCCCAGCATCATTCGAGGTCACAGTCTTGCCACCCCGAACACACATTTCGTTTGAAGTAAAGATGGCTGCACCAATTCCACTGGCAATGTCAAACACACCACCCTTCTATTCAAACGTTATCCCTTGGGACTACACATCTGAGACGAGAAGGAAAGGCAAGGCCAGGTCTGAGGAAGTTGTCGCAGCACAGGGTATGACGATAACTGGTAGGGTTTACACCCATAAGCATCTGGGCGAGTCAAGAAAGCAGGCTGCGAACCGGCCTCCCCTTATCGAAACAGGTCTCGATGAACTTTGGAGAAAGGTACAGGCTAAGGAGTATTCAGTCATCGACCAACTGAACAAGACACCAGAACAGATATCCATCCTCTCTCTACTGCAAAATTCCGAAACACACATAAATGCTTTGTTGAAAGTGTTGAGTGAAGCATATGTGCTAAACCACATCACTAGTGGGTAAATGGCCAATATGGTAGGCCAGGTACTGGAGATTCATAAAATCACTTTTCATGAGGACGAGCTACCACCTGAAGGATTGGGGCACAACAAAGCACTGCACATCACCGTGCAATGCGAAGATCATTTCATCACAAGAATCTTGATCGATGGAGATTCCAGTCTTAACATCTGTCCGTTGATAACACTCAAGAAATTGGGTAAAGGGATACATGAGATAAGGGACGGGGCAATCAATGTGAAACCTTTGACGGTTCTCAGAGGTCCACCATGGGGGATATTAGTCTATGTCTGCAGATGGGACCGACTTGGTTCGAAGTGGATTTCCAGGTGATAGATGTGCCAGCATCCTACAACCTGTTGTTGGGACGAACCTGGATTCATGTTGTTGGGGTCGTAGCATCAACTCTACATCAGGCGGTAAAATTCGAGTAGAACCACCAAGAGGTGATTATTCATGGTGATGGTAGCAACCCCATTTATAGTCATCAAACTATTCCGGTGATTGACGGAAAGAGGAAGATAGGCGGAGGAACTTACCACCACATTGAACGGGTCAATGCTATCGACAAGGACAAGTGGTGGGACAACAAGATTGAGAGCATCCTGAACTAGAGAGGATATGAGCCAGGCAAAGGGCTCGGTAAGAACCTCCAAGGGATCACAAATCCTATAAACCTCAAGGAACATGGCACCACTTTCGGTCTCGGATATGAGTATACTTGGCAGGAATTCAACGACTAGTCACCACCTTGGCGCGGTCCCTATTACCCTTTGGAGCAGCCGATACCTCATCTTGAGCAGAAGCAGGCCAACATTATTTACGGTTCAGACGAGGAAGAAGCTCTTGCAGCAATATGGAGTTTGTTCCTAAAGGACGAAGATATGGATTGTTGNACAAGCATTATTTACTGTTTTATTTACTAAATGATTTTCCTTTTCCTGCATTTTTCAATTTCTGCAATAAAGATCTTCAATGTTCAAAACAATTATTCAATCTATCAAAGCATCTTCTAAATTTCTCTTACGAATCCGATATTCATTTCTATTGTTTTCTCTCGTTACTTTATTTATACATCATCTATTACTTGTCTTGATGAACCGATGACTGTGACATCCAATGAGACAATGCAGCAAACGAACATTGATTCAGATGAAGACGACATACCTGACGAGATTGTCA
>ML356265.1:0-35286 GCA_005239505.1 Nicotiana paniculata | reverse complement strand
GGGTTCTACCAAAACCCTAGATTAAAGAAGTTAGCTAGACATGTTCATAAGAATCAAACTCAAAATAACTTGCATACTTGAACTATAAAGTAATGAATAAAAGATGTAAAAATCAATGTTTTTGTCACTTCAATGGTTTTCTCTCTTCAAATCCTTTGTTTGCCTTCCAATCCTCGTTAAGTTGTGTTTTTAGAGTCTATTTATATGTTTAGGACAAACCCTAAACGTGTAGGAGACTTCCATTCCAACCGGGAAACCCTTAAACTTGTCAAAACTCGGAATTGACCGAAACAGGGGCCTTGGCGTTTGGGCTCTAACGCCTGGATAACGCCAGGATAGGGCTGGCGTTTGGACTCCAACGCCTGGCTAATGCCAGGCTAGGGCTGGCATTTGGACTCTAACGCCTGGCTAACGTCAGGCAGGGCCAGGCGCTTGGGCTCTGGCGCCCAGCTATAGCCCGGTGCACTCCTCCTCACCTCTTAAGCGTATTTTCGATATGTTTGCATCCATTTAGCTCGGTTTCCATCTCCAATTCACCTACACATGAAATAGACTCTATTATACACATAAAAAGTGTATTTTTATCATTAACGCACATAAAATGTAGGGCATATAACATGTTAAACCACGAATTCTAGCCTCGCATCAGCACACAAGTCATATTCGACATTACGAACCTGCTCCATCTTCCGAAATCGCATTCCGACCGCGATATCAAAATTTCCACTTCCGGTCATATTTCTCAAAAACCTTCAAATTTCTATCTTTAGCCAAATGACTTCAAAATGATCTACGGACATCCAAATTCACTTCCGATCGCGCTCCCAACTCCAGAATCACCATACGGAGCTATTCCCAGACCCGGAATCCCAAACGGACATCAACATCACTGAAATACGCTTCAAGCCAAACTTAGGAAATTTCTTCAAAAATGCTATCTTCCATAATATGCATCAAAACACTCCCGGGTTATCAAAAACCCGAGCCGAACATACGCCCAAGCCCGAAATCATCATACGAATCTGCTGGAACCTTCAAATCCTTTTTCGAAGGTCGTTTACTCAAAATTCCAATCTTAGTTGATTCTTCCAACTTAAAGCTTCTGAAATGAGAATTTTCTTTCCAAATCAACTCTAAACTTTCCAAAATTCAATTCTGAACACACCTACAAGTCATAATACTTGAAATGGAGCTGCTCACGTCTTCAAACCGCTGAACGACTGGTCGGGTTGATACAAATGGGGGGAATCCCGTATTTCAGATATAATTTCAGAATTACCGATCAAAGTTGGTCGGTACATTAAGTGTTAACTGTTTCACCAAAAATGGTCAACTGTGGTCAGTGTTTTTTTCAAAAAAAAAAAACTAAGTTGTTTTTTGTGTGTTTTTTTCCTTAAAATAATATAAACTATAAAAAAAATTATAAACTATAAGAATTTATTTTATTTAACTACACAATTATTATAAATAATTATAAAATATAAGCATAATCTTTATAAATAATTATATTAACTATTTACTTTTAATAAATTATAATAGCATCTATCTAAGTAAATTTTCTAAGTTATAATAAAGTATATGAGTAATTTCTCACAAACACATACACTATTTTAATTGATGCTAATAAATTTGTTTCATTCGTTCATCACTAATAATGCATGACATAGATTAATCGATATCGGTCAAGACGTTTTTTTTTTACTATTAATTTATACACGTCAAACATTTTATTTTTAATATTCATCGATGCATCTAAGTAAGTTATAAGTCGATGAATCAATTTACAAATATATATATATTTGATGATAAATTATATATACTAATTAGGATCTTCACAAGTCTATCCCTAAAAGAACCTGTCACGACCCAAATTACCAACCTTAGGGATCGTGATGGCGCCTAACACCACACTTGCTAGGCAAGCCAATGTTAGAGTTCGATTAGCTATTTTCCTTTGATTATCCATTTAAACTAATAAAATAAATTTAAATTAAACTTAATTTAATGTTTTTAAATAATAACTCCAAATATAAAATAATAAGGAAATAAATAAACCGAGCCACGAACTAATTATATAAATAACTGTAAGACTACCCCAGGGTCTGGTGTCACAATTCACGAATTACTAAAGAATACTACAATCAATGGGCTGAAAGAAATAATATAATTTTTTTAGGAAAATAATAAAAGAATCTCTACGAACTAAGAGAAGACTCTCGGGATCTGCGAATGCCGGCAGATATACCTCGTGTCTCCGGATAATGAATAGCGGCTACTAAAAATTGCTACTGCTAGCCGGTATGGAAATCTGCACAAAAGAATGCAGAGTGTAGTATCAGTACAACCGACCCCATGTACTGAGTAAGTGTCGAGCCTAACCCCGACGAAGTAGTGACAAGGCTAAGACGGGACAATTATAACTTAACCTGCGACAATATATGTATATAATAAAGTAATAAAACAATTCTACGCAAACAAGAAAATATAACTGCAACAATAAATAAACTAACTCAGTCGCCTATTCCAGGCCTTGGCTGCCACCAAAATTTCACACAACTTTCCAAGTTTCCAAACTTAAATTTAAAATAACCAAATGTGCAAGATAGGGGAAAACAGTAGAGTAAAACAGTAAAGTTTCCAAATCTTTGTAATTAAAATCAGTATAACATAAACATTCTCCCTCATCACTGTTTTGTTGCGGCGTGCAACTCGATCCCACCTGTCTACCCTTATCACTATCATTTATTTCTCTTGTCCACATTTATCACTATCATTTATTTCCTCTGTCCACCCTTATCACTATCATTTATTTCCCCTGTCCACCCTTATCACTATCATTTATTTCCCCTGGCCGCCCTTATCACTATCATATTGTCCACCCTTATCACTATCAATTGATTTATTTATCAAGAACTTTCACAATTCAGGCCAAGCCTTTCACAACACGTTTATCTCAACAATTGTAAACAGAACACAGTATAGCTCACAAGATGTATCCAATATTATTTCATAATGAAACCAACCAGAATATATGTAACGTAACACTGTCATCCAACTCAACCTTTATGTACCATACCAAAACAAATAGTCAAGTAGCATATGCAGAATAATTCAATTACGTATTTGAACATATTTCTAAAAGCCACCTATAAATGAATATTTTCATCTATTCACTCATGACCTAAATTTAAGGAGCTCCAAATAGTTTATCTTATCCTACTGTTTTACATTTTTAAAGTCTGGGGCCTACTCTACAATATTATCAATACTTTTTTTTTGTTTGTTTATTGGTCTAAGGTTTAAGACTTCACTAAATCTTCAAAATAAAAACATAAAAACGATAATCTAAATGCATTCTTTATCTATATAACATCAAGACAAAAGTGCACGTGACTCTTATCCAGGTCTTAGATTTATTGCAGCAAAGATCATCACTTGACCATATAAACCTCAACAATCATAAAACAGTCAAGCCGGGAAGCAAATAACTGAAAAACGGAAAAGGGATCATGGTGAACAACAATTTGGTAGTGCATAGGTACTCGTCACCTCATTTATACACTACACACAAGCAATTTCACATAACAATCAGGTTGGAGATTCCTATTCCCTCAAGTCAAGGTTAAACAAAGCACTTACCTCAACTTCGTAGGCCACTCACTGTTCAATTATAGATTTTCCTCTTGAATTCCCTCCAATACACTCGAATCTAACCATAATTAACTTAAGATCATTAATTAATGCTAAAGGAACTAACTTTACTGAAAATTATATTTTCTAAGTTTTCTCAAAAAAAGTTAAAACCCGACCTCGGGCCTGCTTGGTCGAAACTCGGGGTTCGGACCAAATTACTTGTATCCATTCACTCACGAGCCCGAGTATACAATTAGTTTCGAAATCCGACCTCAATTCGAGGTAAAGATTTGATTTTTACAAAATTCCCTAATTCTATCCAACCCTCAATTTTTACCATGAAAATTCTTAATTTTTGATTTAAAAGTGATGAAAAACATTGGGTAGTTGAAATATAACCAAAAAAATGATTAAAGAACACTTACCTCAATCCCTATGGTGAAAATCGCCCAAATCCGAGCTCCCCAACTCAAAATATGACAGAATGAACAAATCCTAGTTTTATATATTTTTCTGCCAGCTATTCTGCCTCGTTTCTCATACCAAATGATCCTGAAACTCGATTGTCGTGTCTCCAATAGATTCTTTGTGAAATTCGGTTCAAGTTAGGCTTTTGAATCACTCAATTTGACCTTATAATGAATGAGATACCTAGGTTTTAATTTGCAAATAGTGCAGATTTTTAAATACGCGGCCAGTGGCAATTTCGTAATTAATATGAAAAAAAATCTGGTAACATTAGTAAAACGACCATAAAATCCTCATACGATGTCCAAATTCAACGATTCTTTTAGCTACGGGTCCGTAATTATGATACAGATCTAATACTTCATTAAAAATAGAAATTGGAGCTCATTTGTTCAATATGATATCATTCATGCTTGAAGAAACGACGTCGAAGCATAAGAAAGAACGAGCGCAACACAACCCAAACCTATTCGAAACTCACCCGAGCCCTTGGGGCTCTAAACCAAACGTGAACGCAAGTCTAAAAACATCATACGACTTGCTCGTGTGATCAAATCATGAAAATAACATGTAAAACTATGAATTAAACCTCAAAACTCATCATTTTTCTCAAGAACACTTCAATTTCACTATTTCTCAACCGGACGTCCGAATCACGACAAATAAATTCTGATTCTCACCAAACTTCACATTTAATATTAATATAATATAAAAAATCTGTACCGGGTTCCGAAACCAAAATATGAGTCTGATACCAATGATTTCAAATATTAATTCTTTTCTTTATTTCATTAATAATTCAGCAAAACAATTTCTTTCAAAAATTGATTCCTAAGGCTTGGGACCTCGGAATTTATTTCCGGGCATACGCCGAAGTCTCATATTTTATTGCGGACCTCCCGAGATCATCGATACACAAATCCGGGTCCTTTTACTAAAAATGTTGACTCAAATCAACAAAAACCAAATTTTAATTCTAAAAATTATTATTTCTTATGTTTTCACATAAAATCTTTCCGGTTTCACGCCCGTAATGCGCACACAAATCAAGGTAATTAAAATTAGTCTTTATATGGCTAATAAGCCTAGAACGGAGTCTTAATTCATAAAATGACCCCTTGGGTCATCACAATCTCCACCTCTAAAACAAACGTTCGTCCTCGAACGGACATAGAAAATTACCTGAATTGGAAAAAAAATGTGGATATCTACTCTGCATGTCCGACTCGGACTCCAAAGTTGCTGCCTCAATGGGCTGACCTTTCCATTGCACTCGAACTGAAGAAAAACTCTTAGACCTCAACTGACGAACCTGTCAGTCTAGAACGACTACCGGCTCCTCCTCATAAGTCAAGTCTTTGTCCAACTGGACATATCTAAAATCTAACACGTGAGACGGGTCACCATGATATTTCCGGAGCATAGACAAGTGGGATACCAGATGAACTGAGGATAGCCCTGGAAGGAAACGCAAGTCTATAAGCTACCTCCCCCACTCTATCAAGAATCTCAAACGGCCCGATATACCTAGGGCTCAACTTACCCTTCTTTCCAAACCTCATAACACCCTTCATGGGAAACACATGAAACAATACTATGATGACCCAAAAGGTCATCTTGAGTAAATTTAGCAAAAATCATGTTTCGAGGCCCCGAAAGCCTCCGTTAATCTCACCTCGATGTGTGTGTGTAGACCGAGTGCGTAGCCGGGAAGCCTTTATGTGGAAATGTATAAAACAGTTGAATTTATGATAATTAACGGAATAAAGTTGACTTTGGTCAACATTTTTGGTAAACGGACTTGGACCCATGATTTATGGTTCCGGAGTCCGGAAAAGGTTCAATATGTGTTATGTGGGTTATCTGTAAAATTTGGTAAGAAACGGACTTAGTTTGACGTGTTTCGGATCAAAATTTGGAAAATTTGATAGTTTATGAAGTTTGAGAAATTCTATGGATTTTTGAGTTTAATTCATTGTTTTTGAAGTTATTTTGGTGGTTTAGTTACTCGAATAAGTCCGTAGGATGATTTTGAAGTCGTGCGTATATTTGGTTTTGAGCCCCGAGGGCTCGGGCAAGTTTCGGGTAGTCGTCAGGGTGATTTTAGGCTTAGAAAATCTGGTGTTCTGTTGTTTCTGGTGGTCTGTGATTTGCCTTCCGCGATCGCGGTGTGATTCACGCGATCGAGATATTCATATGGATAGGTGTTGGGAAATTACCCTATGCGAACGCAGGGCCTGGGTTGCGATCGCGGAGCCTGGGGGCAGTGCTTTACGCGATCGCGAAGGGCCTCACGCGAACGTGTAGTGCAAGTGTGGGCTGGGGGCCGGGTGCTATTTTGCCCACTGCGAACGCGACACCCGTGTCGCGATCCCGATAGGCTGTGTTGGTATACTCTGCGATCGCAATCCCTTCTTCACGATCGCAATGGTCTAGGTCCAGTACTCTGCGCAATCGCAGGAGACATGTCGCGATCGCGTAGGTCATTTTTACCCAGCTATTTAACGTGTCCAAAATAGAATCCCATTACGAGATTTTCATATTTTTCACCATCTTCTTCTTCTCCAAAACCCCATAGCCGATTTCAAGGTGCTCTTCCTCCATAACCACTTAGGTAAGTAATCTTAACTCTAATTTCTTCCATTTTCTTCATCAATCATTAGATTCTAGGCCTACAAACATGGAATCAAGGGTAGAAATTGGGGGGGGGGGGGGTTTGGGCAGAGTTAGGGCTTTTGGAAATTTTGGGAATTCAACCTCATTTTGGGGTCGGATTTCAAAACAAATTATATATTCGGGTTCATGGAGGAATGGGTTATCGAGTTTTGGTTCGAACCTCGAGTTTGGACTAAGCGGGCCCGGGGTCGAATTTTGGTATTTTTGGAAGAATTATGGGAAATGTATAATTAGGCTTTGGGATTGAGTTATTGAATAATTATTGATGTTATTAAGTCAATTATGTCTAGATATTATCGTTTCGGAGTCGGATTCAAGAGGAAAGGCCGTGATTGAGGCTTGACTTGCATTCTTGGAGCCGAGGTAAGTGTTTGGCCTAACCTTAGCTTGAGGGAATAGGTATAGAGTCTTATTTGCTATGTGTAATTCATGTCCAACGTATAGGTGAGGTGACGGGTACCTATATGTTGTGGTCAAGCATGCCTGTGAGTCGAATTTTGATGAGTTATTTAATGTCTTTGATATTCTCCCTGTTGTGAATTACCGGGAACCTTGGAAGTGGTACCTTGAGGTTACTTCATGACATAGAAAGTTCTTGATTATGTGTTCGGTTGAGGGTTTTACTGTTGATATCATACTTCTGAGTGAGATTGGTTATAGTTGAGTCCCTTGCCGGGACAATAGAATTGGGTTGATTATATTTGTACATTTGAAATGTAGCATTGTTAAACTTTCATACCAATTGTTGTTTTTATATTCATCATGCATGAGGGAACATTCTGTGCCGATGATTATATTATTTATGCACGAGGGAACATTCTGTGCCGATGATTATATTATTTATGCACGAGGGAACATTCCGTGCCGATTGATTATTATTTATACGCGAGGGGACATTCCGTGCCGATTGATTATTATTTATGCGCGAGGGGACATTCCGTGATGCTTGATTATTATTGATTCACGAGGGGACATTCAGTGCCGAGTCATTATTATTTATGCGCGAGGGGACATTCCATGCCGTGTGATTTTGAGGCTATGCACGAGGGGTCATGCCGAGCCTTCTTCTGTCTATTTTACTTGTTACGAGTTGTTATTTCCTGCTTTACTTCTACTTTTCAGTTAGTACTTGATTCTACTGTTTTAGCAGTTGTTGCCCCTTTTATCCCCAGTATGTTCTTCCCCGTAACTGTATTCTTGTTTATTTTCTGCTATATTATTGAACTGCACAGGTACAATTTGTTGTCGTGTCCTAGCCTCGTCACTACTTCGCCGAGGTTATGCTCGGCACTTACTCAGTACATGGGGTCGGTTGTACTGATACTACACCTGCACTTCTTTATGTTGTGCATATTACGCAGCCGGGCCTAGTGGACCTCGTTAGGGGGAGTATCCTTCAGTCCATTCCAGACGACACCGAGGTAGTTCCGCAGGCGTCGTGGATCTCGGCGTCACTGTCTATCTTTCATTCTGTCATCTATGTGTTTCCAGACAGATATATCATTTTATTTCAAATATTGTTTTTAGCTAAATCTTAGACTGGTTCGTGAGGTTGTGACTCTATTTCTGGGTTTTGTACTTAAAGGGATTTTTTCGTTATTAGCTATTGTTATTTAGATTTTGTTAATGCTTCCGCACTTATCTCAATTATCTAGTCAGTGTTTGTTATTTTCACTTGTTAATAAATCAACTCAGTTAACGCGTTGGCTTGCCTAGCCGGTGCAACGTTAGGCGCCATCACGACCTAAAGGTGGGATTTCGGGTCGTGACAAATACCCTCTCTCCAACTATGAATGCCACATCATGAACCTTACGATTGACATAACTCTTTTTCCTAGGCTGAGCTCTGCTTCTGTCTCTTCCCCTAATCGTAGTTGTCATTGGGGCTTCATCTCCTGTCTGGTTGTAGACGCTTTGCGCGTTGTCGATATTTGTGAGAGGACAAGAATAGACAAGTTCAATCATCAATGGTAGAATAAATTCGTACGATAGAGTAGAATAGAAGTGAAATTGTTCCTAACTTCATAGCCTCTGAGAGAAAGCACAGACGTCTCTCTACCGATCCTTCAGACTCTACCAAGTTTGTTCATGAATTGTGAGACCTAAGCAACTTAGTGCTCTGATACCAACTTGTCACGACCCAAATTCCCAATATTAGGGATCGTGATGGCGCCTAACACCACACTTGCTAGACAAGCCAATGTTAGAGTTCGATTAGCTATTTTCCTTTGATTATCCATTTAAACATAATAAAATAAATTTAAAGTAAACTTAATCTAATAGTTTCCAAAGAATAACTCTAAATATAAAATAATAAGCAAATAAATAGACCGAGCCACAAACTAATTATATAAATAACTCTAAGACTACCCCAGGGTCTGGTGTCACAATTCACGAACTACTAAAGAATACTACAATCAATGGGCTGAAAGAAATAATAAAATTATTTTAGGCAAATTATAAAACAGTCTCTACGAACTAAGAGAAGACTCTCGGGATCTACGAACGCCGCAGATATACCTCGTGTCTCCGGATAATGAATAGCGGCTACTAAAAATTTCTACTGATGGCTGGTACTTGGATATATACAAAAGAGTGCAGAGTGTAGTATCAATACGATCGACCCCATGTACTAAGTAAGTGCCGAGCTTAACCTCGACGAAAAAGTGACGAGGCTAAGGCGGGGTAATTATAACTTAACCTCCGACAATATATGTATATAATAAAATAATAAAATAATTCTACGCAAACAAGAAAATATAACTGCAACAATAAATACATAAAATAACTCAGTCGCCTATTCCAAGCCTCGGCTGTCACCAAAATTTCATACAACTTTCCAAGTTTCCAAACTTAAATTTAAAATAACCAAATGTGCAAGATATGGGAAAACAGTAGAGTAAAACAGTAAAGTTTCCAAATCTTTGTAATTGAAATCAGTAAAACATAAATATATTCCCTCATCACTGTCTTGTTGCAGCGTGCAACCCGGTCCCACCTGTCCACCCTTATCACTATCATTTATTTCCCCTGTCCACCCTTATCACTATTATTTATTTCCCCTGTGCACCCTTATCACTATCATTTATTTCTCATGGTCGCCCTTATCACTATCATATTGTCCACCCTTAACACTATCAATTGTTTTATTTATCAAAAACTTTCACAATTCACGCCAAGCCTTTCACAATACGTTTATCTCAACAATTGTAAACAGAACACAATATAGCTCACAAGATGTATCCAATATTATTTCATAATGAAACCAACCAGAATATATGTAAATATCGTAACACTGTCATCTAGCTCAACCTTTATGTACCATAACAAAATCAAGGGAACAACCAACACTTTTAACACGCGTGCAACAATACTTGGCAATAATCTAATGAAATAAATAGTCAAGTAGCATATGCAGAATAATTCAATTACGTACTTGAACATATTTCTAAAAGCCGCCTATAAATGAATATTTCATCTATTCACTCATGACCTAAATTAATGAGCTCCAAATAATTTATCTTATCCTACCGTTTTACATTTTTAAAGTCCGGGGTCCTACTCTATAATATTATCAATACTTTTTTTTGTTTGTTTATTGGTCTAAGGTTTAAGACTTCACTAAATCTTCAAAAGAAAAACATAAAAACGATAATCCAAATGCATTCTTGATCTATATAACATCAAGACAAAAGTGCATGCGATTCTTATTCAGGTCTTAGATTTATTACAGCAAAGATCATCACTTGACCGTATAAACTCCAACAATCATAAAACAATCAAGCCGGGAAGCAAATCAATGGAAAACGGAAAAGAGATCATGGTAAACAACAATTTGATAGTGCATAGGTACTCATCACCTCACCTATACACTACACACAAGCAATTTCACATAACAATCAGGTAGGGGATTCCTATTCCCTCAAGTCAAGGTTAAACCAAGCATTTACCTCAATTTCGCAGGCCACTCACTGTTCAATTCTAGCTTTTCCTCTTTAATTCACCTCCAATACACTCGAATCTAACCATAATTAACTTAAGATCATTAATTAATGTTAAAGGAACTGACTTTTACTGAAAATTATAATTTTTCCTAAGTTTTCTCAAAAACGTTAAAATCCGACCCCAGGCCTGCTTGGTCCAAACTCGGGGTTCGGACCAAATTACGTTTACCTATTCACCCACGAGCCCGAATATACAATTAGTTTCGAAATCCGACCTCAATTCGAGGTAAAAATTTGATTTTTACTAAATTCCCTAATTCTACCCAAACCCTCAATTTTTACCATGAAAATTCTTAATTTTCGATTTAAAAGTGATGAAAAATATTGGGTAGTTGAAATATAACCAAAAAATGATTAGAGAACACTTACCCCAATCCCTATAGTGAAAATTTCCCAAATCCGAGCTCCCCAGCTCAAAATATGACCGAATGAATAAACTCTAGTTTTATATATTTTTCTGCCAGCTATTTTGCCTCGTTTCTCGTACCAAATGATCCTGAAACTTGATTCTTATGTCTCCAATAGATTCCTTAAGAAATTTTGGTCAAGTTAGGCTTTTGAATCACTCAATTTGAATTTATAATGAATGAGATATGTAAGTTTTAATATTTGCAAATAGTGCAGATTTTTAAATACGCTGTCAGTGGCAATTTCGTAATTAATCTAAAAAAAATCTAGCATCCTTAGTAAAATGACCATAAAATCCTCATACGATGTTTAAATTCAACGATTCTTTTTGCTACGGATCGATAATTACGATACAGATCTAATACTTCTTTCAAAACAGAAATCGGAGCTCATTGTTGAATATGATATCATTCATGCTTGAAGAAACGGTGTTCAAGCATAAGAAAGAACGAGCGCAACACAACCCAAACCTATTCGAAACTCACCCGTGTCCTCGGGGCTCTAAACCAAACATGAACGCAAGTCTAAAAACATCATACGGACTTGTTCGTGCGGTCAAATTATGAAAATAACATGTAAAACCATGAATTAAACCTCAAAACTCATCATTTTTCTCAAGAACACTTCAATTTCTCTATTTCTCAACGGACGTCTGAATCACGTCAAATAAACTCTGATTCTCACCAAACATCACAGTTAGTATTTAAATACTATAAAAAAATATGTACCCGGCTCTGGAACCAAAATACGAGGCCGATAACAATGGTTTCAAACATTAATTCTTTTCTTTATTTCATTAATAATTCAACAAAACAATTTCTTTCAAAAATTGATTTCTAAGGCTTGGGACCTCGGAATTTATTTCAGGGTATACACCCAAGTCCCATATTTTACGGAGGACCTCCTGGGACCGTCGGAACACAGATCCAAGTCCGTTTAGTAAAAATGTTGACTCAAGTCAACTAAAACCAAATTTTAATTCTAAAAATTATTATTTCTTATATTTTCACATAAAAGCTTTCCGATTTCACGCCCGGACTGCGCACGCAAATCAAGGTAATTAAAATTAGTCTTTTTATGGCTAATAAGCCTAGAACGAAGTCTTAATTCATAAAATAACCCCTTGGGTCATCACAGAACCCGACCTTGTGGTCCTGGCGCTTCGTGTTCTTATGTATATACGGCTATACCTATATATATAGACACACACACACACATATATTTTATTATAATACTATATATATATATATATATATATATATATAAAACACGCTTCGTTGTACTACTTTAACTACATATATAGCATGTTATACTATATGTTAGTATATTCATTATTTGTATTACAAAAGTGTTAATGAATTACATTTATATTATTTAGATAGTAAATATTAATGTGATTCAAATTAAAAGTTTGACCATGTTTGACTTATTAATTTAACTTGTTTACTTAATGCTAATAACTTATTTCGTTTTTTAAATTTGTGATATATATATATATACACACACACACACACATGTCAAAGATGTTTAGTATTCATTCTTCTATTTTTCATTCAGTCATCACTAATAATGCATGACATTGATTAATCGATATAGGTCGAGACGTTTTATTTTTACTATTACTCGATATAGATCAAATGTTTGATTTTTCTATTAATAGATGCATCTAAGTAAGCTATAAGGATTTTTCTATTAATAGATGCATCTAAGTAAGCTATAAGTCGATGAATCAATTTACAAATAGATATATTTGATGATAAATTATATATACTAATTAGGATCTTCACAAGTCTATCCCTAACAGGAACCGACCCTGTGGTCCTAGCGCTTCGTGTTCTTATACATATACGGCTATACCTATATATATATATACACACACACTTTATTGTAATACGTTAACTATATATATATATATATATATATATATATATATATATATATATATATATATATATATATATATATATATATATATATATATATATATATATATATATATGTTAGTGTATTCATTATTTGTATTACAAAAGTGTTAACGGGTTACATTTATATTATTTAGATAGTAAATATAAAAGTGATTCAAAAGTTTGACCAATGTTGACCAAATAACCAACAATTTTATCTGCATTTCAAAAGTTTGACCAATGTTTTATCTGCATTTTTTAACTTTGGTCAGTTATTTTCCAGGAAATAAAATATACCGACCAAAGTTGGTCGGTAAATGCTTCCCTACATTAACCAAACAACTTTGGTCGGTACTTTTAAATATAATTTTTTAAAATTTTATAAAATATTTTAAATAATAATATAATTATTAAAATTTAAAAAATTGGGTCCACATTACCGACCAAAGTTGGTTGGTAATCAAAAAGTTTCTTTAACTAAGCAAGTCTGACCAGTTCGGTCAACTTGTTGACGTCACGACCCAAACTACCAAGTCGTGATGACGCCTATCATGGTACTAGGCTAGCCGACTCACTACCAAAACAACGCAATATTTCATTTTTCAAAAATAACTTTCGATCTATTTAACAATAAATCTTTAATAAGAAATTCAAATCAAAGAAAATGTGAAAATAAAGGCCCGACATCGGGTGTCACTAGTCATGAGCATCTACGATACATGTATGAAAATACTAAGACCAATAAGTCTGGAAAACAACTAAAACATCTATAGGAAGATAGGAGGGAGAAGAGCATGGATGCGATCGCCGTGCAGCTACCTTGCTAACTCCAAATAGATCCGCGATGGATGAAATCAACAATCTCTAGCACGTCCAGTAACACCTGGATCTGCACACAAGGTGCAGGGAGTAATGTGAGTACGCCAACTCAGTAAGTAACAACCATAAATAAAGACTGAGCAGTAGTGACGAGCAGTAAAACACATAAAGTCCACAGTATGAAATCTCAGTAAAGCACAACATGCTTTCAAATCAGTATTTGAGTCATATCATCTCGTTTAGAAAACCAGTCCCGGTGAAAATCTTTTAAAGATATTTTTCAACAGAGGCTCAATGCAAAAATCGAGTGAAAAATGATGAAATAATAAACAGCCCCTCGAGCAAAACATCACTCATATACAGTCCCTCGGGCAAGCCTCACAGTCATTCATAAACAGCCCCTCGGACATACCTCACAATCACTCGTAACAGCCCCTTGGGCATACCTCACCTTCACTCATGCCTCCCAGTTACTCAGCACTCGACACTCGCACTCAGTAGGTACCTGGAGCTCACTGGGGGTGTGTACAGACTCCGGAAGGACTCCTTCAACCAAAGCACTATATCAAGCCAAATCATGGCATAAATCACTCTAGCCCTTGGCCTAAAATAAACATGCTGCGGCGTGCAACCCGATCCCATAAATATCCTCACAAAATCAGGCCCTCAGCCTCACTCAGTCATAAACCTCACAAGCCACTTGGGCTTTCAGTAAAACAGGGGACTCAGCCCAAAACATCATTTATATGCATCAAAACAGAGTAATAAAACCGAGTTATGTCGTAAACAGGTTTAATCATGATTGAGTATAGATTTCCAAACCTGAACCAACCGACCCGACACAACACAATACCGATGAATAGCACACGAAGAAGCAGAAATGGAGGAATATGGGCTATAATTCTTGAAACGACCGGCCGGGTCGTTACAGTTGACCAATTTGTCGACCAACTTTGGTCGGTATTTATTTTAAAGAAAATGTAAAATATTTTTTTTCCTATTTCCGTCCAAACTGGACGATTTTTGGTCACTTTGTTTTATCGACCAACGTTGATCGGTAATTTTTGGTCGATTTTTAGCGAATTTCTAGTAATAAGGAGTTTAGGAAATATTTTCCCTTCTCCTGATAAGGAAAATATTTTTCTCCGATTGGAGGAAACTGAGTTCATAAGAAAAATATTTTTCAAAGTATTTAAACCAACCAAACATGAAAAAATTAGAAAACACTTCATACCAAACACACCCTTGATCTTCAAAAGAATGGTGATATTAATGTGCCACAGATCCGTTCAAGTGATAATATGACTGATTTGTTCACCAAATCTCTACCAACGTGAACCTTCAAGAAACTAGTATACAAGATTGGGATGCGAAGACTCAAGAATGGGAATTGATGCTCTCATCTGGGGAGCTAATAGGCGGTGTACTCTTTTTTCCTTGCAAAGTTTTGTCCCACTGGGTTTTCCTTGTAAGGTTTTTAATGATGCAACCAAAAAGCATATTTCTAAACATGTGCACTCTTTTTCCTTCACTAGGATTTTTTTATAATAAGATTTTAACGAGGTGCATTATCTATGGACATCTTAGGGGGGGTGTTATAAGAAAAATCAAATTATAGTGGATGTCTATCTTCCTCCATAATCTTCCCCTCAAATGCTTAATGACATATTCAATGATATGTTTTCATTTTTCATGCCTATATAAAGGCATAGTAATAGATAGAAAGAACACACAATTGAAGAAGAAATAAAAATCTCTTCTTCTCTTTATTTCTATTTCTTGTTCATATTTTACTAAATTGCTTTTATTTTATAAAAATTAGTCTCGCTATTTGCAATACTCTAGGTTCCTAATAAATGTTTATCATATAAAGTTATCTGCATTTAAGTGGCTTCCGGGAATATCTTTTTCATCATCACTGCATAAAACTCAAAGCAACAACTAAAATAGCAACAATGGGAGTATTATTTATCGGGCGTTACATTAGCACGACACTGCTGACACATACATGGTGATACGGATTCGAATGAACCTAGTAACTTTAATTCATACCCTATATTTATCTTGTGAATTCTGTTCAATATACACAACTTAAATGGACTAGAATCTCAGACACAGAAACTTCAAATACTGGCTCAGATTCTAAACACATACAATATGATCCAAATTGGTGCAAGGAAAAAAACTAATAAGAACAAAAAAGCACAGACGGACTAGATTCTTAAGATGTGATAATGCCAATCTTTTGATACTTTGGTCCATCACCATTAGCATAAAGCTGCTCATTTACAGGTGATCCCAGTCTGGTGGAATTGACATAATCCTGAGGACAATGTGCTGGTACGCCTGGGAGTAACAAGCCTACCACCCTCGTGAGAAGAAGAAGCCCACCTTCTTTGTATTTCCGTCCGGCTATACACGGAAGAGGTAGAATAAAGCTTCTGATCAGCTCCCATGCCGCATTTATCATCTTTGGTATAATCAGTAACAAAAATAACCCATTCTTGTCTGGTGCTTCACTTAAAATCTACATTCCAACAGCATATATGATCATCACATGGATAAAGATTAAGGAGCTAGGTAAAACAATTTTTTTTTTCTATTCAATAAATGAGTGTGTGATCTTATTAATTATTTGTATAATTAGTCTTCTATAGATTAACTTCAAATTAAATAGTACTTACTTTTTCTTTGTAGAGGCTATTATAGTATAAGCAAGTTCCAAAGTGCTTGAACATGAAGGTGGAATTATCATATGGCAATCTTGGTACCATGTCATTGCTGTAGACAATCCTATAGTATGGGACGTTATGTTTTGCTAATTGCTCTTTCATATATTCACCGAAATTTGCATCTCCAACTCTTGGTTGGCCAAATGTGTAAATGCCCTCTAATCTTTTCAACAGCAAAAATTGCTCATGGAAGACCAATATTGCAGGAAATAGAATTGCAAGGGCTCCACCTAAACTGTGACCAGTAACCACAAACTTTGCCTTTTCATTCCTCTGTAGAAGTTGCTTGAGCAATTTTCTTAAGTAATAGTAGGCTGGAGATGGCTGGTTATTATCAGTTTGTACAATATCTTTGGGCCATCCGAGGTTCTTCTGTAACCCAAGAGCTTTCAAAAATCCCGCATGAATTTTGCCCATACCAGGAATCTCATACCAAGAGAGGTCAAAGTCTGAGATCCAATCGTCGGCATTGAAGAATTCTGTTCCTCTAAATGCCACAACAATAAGCTCGGGGTCGACCTTTTTATCTTGAAGCACGAATGCTTGTGTTGTAGCTTTTCCTTGATAATCTGGTAAAAAAGATGAGGAAAAAATCAAAAGAGAGAAGAAGAAGAAGAAAAAAAAAAAGTAAAAATCCGATCCATTATTCGTTATGTTTTAGAGATTTATGTTTGTTATGACGGATAAAGTCAAATTTTTAGAATAAAGTTAATGGAAAATTAACTTATTTCACTAATGACCATAAGTCATTTTCTTGTAATTTCTCTTAATTTTTAATTTATATCACTTAAATATTTGTGCAGAACTATTAGCTTTAAGATTCGGCCTGGAAATCGCCATAACAAAAAATTTGATTACCATACAAATTGAAAGAGACTAATTAACGGCAATAGCCACTATTCGAACATTGTGTTGATGATTGCAAGTGGTTGATACTCAAGGTGTCAGAGTCCCACATCGATTGTGATTGAGTTATTTGGTCTGATCTGGGACAATCCTTCAACTAGTTTTTGGTTTGAGTTAATCTTCAATGAACCTTTTTTTTTTTTTTCAATCACCAGCCAAACACCATAAAATATTTCTTTTTCATGAAAAACAATTTTCAGAAAAAATATTTCCAACCAACACACCCTTCTTTGTCTTGAATTATATAATTGTAATGTTTGCTACAGTATATACGTATCTTACCATTCAAGAAGTCAAAGGAGCCCAAGAGATCCATCTGCATATATAAAATTGAAACATGAGCACGCAAGATCTAAACATATCCTTAATATTCATTTACAAGAAAAAAAAAAAAAAAACAAGAGAAAAATATGATAGAGCCAGATTAATTTACCTTCCAGTGATCTTTGACCGTAGTTTCAATATATGCTTTGTTCTCGTAAGCTGCTTTGGCAGCCATCATACTTATTGCCTCATGGTATCTTCTACGTCCAACTTCAACCCTCTTATCATCTAGCTCAACCCTTTTATCCATATTTCCAATAAAAGACAAGAAACTTGCTGATTCCTTATCCGGCTCTACAACTTTACCTACAATTAAATCACAAATATAAATTAAATATGGAATTTTAGTGTAAAAAATCTTATACTACTAATTGATTATGAGTAGCGATAACAACTTCAAGTAGGGCACAGTACCTCTTAAGGCGTTAAAAACAAGACGGAAGAAGCCGCCGTTAACGTTTAAAAGGTTAAGCCAGTGCTCAATAGCATTGCCAAACCCTGCCAAAGGATTAGCAGTAGACTGTAATATCTTTTGGACTAGGATGGAAATAAAAATTATCCATCTTTGTGGAAATGACACCTTAGTCATTTCTTGATCAGGGCAGTCAACGAAATTTTTTTGTCCCAATATTTTACTGGAAAACAAGATACGTATCAAGTCTAATACACTACATTCTTCTGGTTTTAGCAGCATATAGTTGCTGCAGAAAGACTTGTTGCAAGTGCTGGCCATTGGGATAATTTAATTAAGAATGAAGAAGGATAAGAGAGGGTTGTGCATTCAAGTTTTGAAATACATGGATCTATTTATAGTAGTTAGTAGAGTAAAAATGGCAATCCGATTTCCATCTCAATAGTACGTTCCTTCTAACTTTTCCTATTCAGTTAATGTGAATGTGGAGACAAGGAAACTGTGTTGTACAGTAATTTGCTCTCAGTTCAGGCCCCAGCCCCAGGTTGTATTACTTTTTTAAGTGCTTAAGGGGCTCCATGCCTTTTGTTTTTTAGCCTTTTTAGTCACAACATTTTGAATCACGTTTAAAACAAAACAGAAAACTGTAGCACTTGAATGCGGTCAATAATTAGGTATCGTCTTACCAATAGATTGATGAAAATAAAATATAAATTTAGCAATAGAAAAGATATGGTAGGTATCAGAAAAGTACAAGTTCATGTAGTATATTACTCTCTCCGTTCCAATTTATGTGAACATGAAATTTTTTTAAATTTGTAGTCTTAAACAAGTCAAAAAGGGGTCCAGAGTATCTGTGTGGTTATAAAAGTTTTTCATTAAGGGAGAGTTGTAAGTTTAGGCTAAATTGTTACCAAATTTAAAAAATGATCATTCTTTTTGGAACGTACCAAAAAAAAAAAAAAGTTCACGTAAACTGGAACATGGGAAGTATTAATTAACATGTGGGTTATTAGTTGAACCATTAATAGGCGTTTACAGGCTTACAACAGATCAAGTAACGCAAAATATGTCTAAATTACATATGTGATCACTTTAATTTTTAACTGCTACAATTATATTAGTGAGTTTAGTACAAACACTTGTTGTGGAATAAGTATTAAACTTCGATATGACGTGATAATATGAATTTTTTTTTATATTAAAATGGATTGAGTGGTATGAGTGTTATTTTAACCTACTAGACTCGAAACAACCTTTATATTTGTTTTTTCTCCTTAATTTGAAAACTTAAATTTTAGTTACTAAAAAGTGATTCATTTATGTAATAGTTAAAGTTATTAACTCAATCAAATTCATGTGTTACTCCTTCATTTTTTCTTCTATATATATTGTTTGACAAAACTTATTTGATATTGAGCTAATAACATAATGCGAGTAATCTAATATTTTAAGTGGGTTAATGCGGACTAGAATGATTGAACCTACATTTATACTGTTCCACCAACATGTTAAACTTTGGGCATGATTATTTTTTTTTTAAATAATACTTTACTATCAAAGTTGTACCGTAAACATCATCATGAGGAAACGTGTTAAATGCATGCGTCAGGAGTTTTGATTTTCATTAAAAAAATGAAAAAGAAAAAAGATGATCTCATCCTAATAATAATTT
The DNA here is from genome assembly GCA_005239505.1 of Nicotiana paniculata. Lineage (NCBI taxonomy): Eukaryota > Viridiplantae > Streptophyta > Magnoliopsida > Solanales > Solanaceae > Nicotiana > Nicotiana paniculata. The sequence goes on along the minus strand of ML356265.1, from coordinate 15,325 downwards.
ATTACAACAGTACCAGCTGCGCACAAACTTACATCAATGGCATTTTACATTCGCTTTCTTTTTTTTGGGAAAACTTCCTGAAAACAGCTTCCTCCGTTTTGGGTGAGCATTCTGTGCGCACTGGGTAACCCTCTACTATAAAAGCATACAAAATCATACATGAAATATAAACCGCATTAAACAAGTCTTGTGCAACATGCTCGATCCAGAAAACATTAAGGGGGGATCGATCCAAAGTCATATATATGAATGACCACCCTCCAAACCAACTGGACATCCCGAAGGGATCTACTTTCGCTTTTTACTCTTGAGAAATCTTATACTTTGAGAAAGACACCTACATCACTTTTAATGAATTTGTTACGATAGCCAACAGTCAGAAAATTTATAGCTATATAGATAGCATCGACGATATTTGATACTTTAGACCAAGAAATAAAATCATACCGTAAGATTTACACTATGGCGTTTTTGGTATTTTCAGTACAAAGTCCTAAATGTAGATCAATTATATAGCTGGTAACTCTAATGCGTTAACTTATAAATTCTCATCTGACATTCAACGGAATATCTAAATATGGGTTGGTATATATTATCAAAAGTGTGGGCTCAGTTGTAAGAACTTAAAGGTTAAACCCTTTAAATTAAAATTTTAAATCCGTGTCTATCACGTATTATGAGATATATTATGAATCTAATATTCCAAACTCATAGCTATGGAGATAACACAACATTCTTATTTGTTTAATTTTCTTTAATTACTATATTTTTGTTCTTTTTCCGACCTGAAACGAATTGGCAAGGGTTAACGAAATAGGAAAAAATTTTAACGACCCGACTGGTCGGTTTGAGCATTTACACTTTTCTCAGTAGTTTGAGGGCACGAGTATCCCCATATGATTTATTATGACATGTGTGAATCGTCGGCTCTGGTTTTCACGTTATTCGGAATCGATTTAAAAGAATGAATTTCAAGATTTAAGCTTTAAGTTGGAAGAGTTGACCAAGTTTGACTTTTTAGCATTTGACCTCGGATTGGAGTATTAATTGTTCCGTTAGGTCCTGATGGTGATTTTGGACTCGGGCGTATGCCTGAATTTGCATTTTTATGTTTCTAGAAGGATTCGGCATTAATTGGCGAAAGTTGAAAATTTGAAGGTTTGGAAAGTTTATAAGTCTGACTGGAAGTTGACTTTGAGGATATCGGATTCAGATTGTAGTTTGGAATAGCTTCGTAATGTCATTTGGGACTTGTGTGCAAACTTTGAGTTCATTCCGGATTGGTTTGCTATGTTTCGGAATGAGTTCTGGAAGTTGAAAAGTTCAAAGTTCATCAAGTTTGAATTGGAGTACAGTTTGTCATTTTGTTGTTGTTATGTGTGATTTGAGGCCTCGAGTAGGTCCGCACTGTGTTATGGAACTTGTTGGTATGTTTCGACAGGGTCCCTGGGGCCTCGGGCGTGTTTCAGATGGTCTACAGGCTATTTCTCTATGTTTTTGAACTGCTGGTTTCTGTCACCTGGTGTTCTTCATCGCGTTCGCGCCCGTACTTCCGCATTCGTGTAGTGTTATGGTGGCCTCAAATACTTTGTTCTTCCCGGTCGCGAAGAGGCGACCTTGTGCACAAATGTTGAAAGATTTATGATGTCGCGTTCGCGCTCCTAGTTACATGATCGCGTATAAGGTAGACTGGAAGACCTCAGGCCCTTGTTGTCCGTGATCGCGAGAACACAACCGCATTCGCGTAGAGAGCTGGAAACAATGTGTCGCGTTCGTGACTTTGTTTACGCATTTCCGAAGGAGGTTTGATCAGATGTCATCATTTTGTCTTCGCGATCGCGAGTGATGTTCCGCGATCGCAATGAGTAAATCACTGGACATAATATAAGAACTTCATTTCGGGGGTTTCAACCGTTTTTGCATTTTTGGAGCTATGGAGCTCGGATTGAGGTGATTCTTGAAGTAATTTTTACCATATAATTGGGGTAAGTGTTCTCTACTCAGTTTTGGTTATATTTCGTGAATCTATATTCAATTTTAGCTTTTGGTTGATGAATTTTAAAGAGGAAATTGGGGGTTTTGGCCTAAAGTTTCATAATGTGAATTTTTGAGTTTTGAACATCGATTCAGAGTCGGATTTTAGTGAAACTAGTATGGTTGGACTCGTGATTGAATGAGATGTCGGATTTTGTGAGTTTTGTCGGGTTCCGGGGCGCAGGTCGGGTGTGAGTTTTGGCCGATTTTGGGTTTTGATTAAAGATTCGACCTTTATCGATTGTATTTGGTTCCTTTAGCATTATTTGATGTATTTGAATTGCTTTTGGCTAGTTTCGAGCTGTTCGGAGGATGATTTGAGCAGTATGGCGCTTCGACTGTATCAATTTGGCTTGTTGGAGGTAAGTGTCTTTCTTAACTTTGGTGAGGGAAGTTTTCCTACTTTTTGACATTATTTTCTATATGCGAGGGTAATACATATATGAAGTGACGAGCATATATGCATGCGCCAGGGTTAATCCTGCTCGGGAGTAGATTTTATGAATTGTGCCTTGTAGAATTACGTGACCTTCTTTCTTCATGTCTTACTTGATTCATAGGTACTAAGAATGAAGAATTAAATGTTAGAAACCAATATAACTTGATCAAAATTTGATGGAATTCTGAGAAAACATTGATGTGTGTAAGTCAGTCATCATTATGCTTAATCCTTAATATATTGCTACGACCGATAATCTTGAGATATTAGGTTCTATACTCGTGTTGTAGATCATTCTCGAGATTTGTTGAAATACTTGAATAATAAGGTTCTTGAGGATTTATTGAACTATTGTTGGCTTGACAGTTGTGAATGGGGTTCATTTGGAATATTCATTTAAACAATCTCCTTGACGTTATTTATGCTTCCTACCTTGTTTGACATTGATACACATATGCTTGGTAAGGAAGAGTGTAAACCACGAAGGGTGATGTCGTGCCATTCTATATATTATCATGTGAGGGAGAGTGTAAAACACGAAGGGTGATGCCGTGCCATATTAATTGAGAGTAAAAGCACGAAGGGTGATGCCGTGCCATGTTATGTGAGTGTAAAGCACGAAAGGTGATGCCGTTCCATTTCATTTGAGTGTAAAAGCACAAAGGGTGATGCCGTGCCATTCCATTTATGTCATCATGCTTTTATATTATCACGAGTTCATGGCACGAAGGGTGTTTCCGTAAAGGCGAGGATGAGGGACATGCATTATGTTGTGATATCTTTTCCTTGTGTATACATTCATACCTTTACCTTGAGCAGTTATCGTCGCGCCTATATTTCCTATGTGACTTGTCGGTGTTGTTCTATCTTTGTTCTCTATCTCAATTGTTGTTGTGTTGCCCATGCATTCTACTTGCTTAACTTGCAAACAACATTCCCCCTTCTTGCTATTATATCTATAACCATGTCGTATCTAGTTTGTTGCACTTTAGTATTAAATTTCTACCATGTTAGCCATTCATGCCTCTACTTGTTAGCTTATAAAGAACATGCGTTCACCTCTTATTTGTCATATCTACATTTATGCCTTCTACCATGCTAGTTAGGTGAAATTCTGTTCTTCTTTCCTAATTGATGTCATCATTCCTATGTTTCTACCTTGTCATTACTGTTATCGGCATTCCTTTCTCCTGGTTGGTACTGTTACACGTATATTTGGTGAGGATGAGATAAATACACGAAGGGTGTTACCGTGCTGTTGGATTTGATGTCTTGAGTATATTTCTCACACTATGAAAGTTATGGATTTGATACTGTGATTTTCTAGTTATTTCTCTAAGGAAAGGATTGGTCGTGATATTGAGGAATATTAATCGTGGATCTTCTAGAAATCATCTAGCGCTTCTCATAGTTGTTTCCTTGTACGCTATTCTGTTATGTTCTTGTATTGTTCTATTGCTAGTCTTCTATACAGGTTTTAATAGTGAGCATATTTTAACTAAAAAGCTTTGTCACTACTTCGACGAGGTTAGACAAGATACTTACTGGGTACATGGGGTTGGTTGTACTCATACTACGCTTCTGCACCTTGCGTGCAGATTTTGGAGTGGAGCTACTGGTGATGTAGGGAGTTGACTCTAAAGATGTTCGTGCATTTCGGAATATAGATGCCACTAGTCCTTGGTAGCTTTAGATTTTGCGAATTTGTTTATGTAACATTCAAACAGATCATGTGTTTATTTGTACCAGCTTTGCAAATATCAAATTTTTAGAAGCTCATGACTCGTACTACCAGTCCTTGGGTTAATATGTAAATGTTCAGATAATTCTTCACTGTTCCTATAAATTTCATTTGGATTGTACTGAGTGTTAGTTGGCTTACCTAGCAGGTCGAGTTAGGTGCCATCACGACTAGTGGTTTTCGTGTCATGACAGATTGGTATCAGATATTTAGGTTCATAGGTTCTACAAGTCATGAGCAAGTGGCTAGTAGTCTTGTGGATCGGTATGATGACGTACATACCTATCTTCGAGAGGCTACATGACATTTAGGATATATTTCCCATCTTTCTTTCCTTATCATGCGGTATTAATTCAACATGAAGCGTAACTGTTTGAATTCCTTCCACGCATTCGTATGTGCATGTGAGCGATCGATATCAGTTGTACATCAAGGGCTTGTGATCCCTATGGATAAGGTGCGAGATGTGATTTCATTGTGCGAATGATGGGCCAGTCTGGAGGACTTGAGGCTGGGTTTTGACTGTGGCTTGATCATGAGGATTTTGGTCTTGGACTTATGAGTTCGGTAGTGTCCCTATTAGTGGAATTTGTGGCTCGATGAGGGATTAGATGGCTATATGATGAATATGATGTGACTGTGGGAGGTGTTCGGATGGTCTTAAGGTGTTGATAAGAGTTTGCTTGAGATGTAAAAGGACTATTGGGTGCTTGATTTCTGTCTTGATTTGACGTATTGGCTCGAGTTATGGGTGTGTTGAGGGATCTTTCATGTTGTTTAATTATGGAGTGAAGTAAATTTTCATGTCTTGTTGTGAGTTCAGACTCAGGAAGCTTAAGTGATTGCATAGTAGTTGTGGCTGTGAAAGTGTTTAAAGAGATGCCAGTTGAGGTAAGCATGTGGGTTATAACCTGCGAGGTGATCTACAAATGTGTGATTTTTATGATGTTGTGTGGAAGATTTCTTATCTACTAGTTGGTTACATTTGTGCGATTTGAGTTTGGATCGGTTGTAATAGTTGACCGAACAGTCATGAGGATGAATACAAGAGTTGCAGATGATTTGAGGTATTAGATGGTTTGTATTACATGAGCCTATGAAGGATTTAGTTGAACCTCACTGCGATATTATGGTAGTAATGGGGTATGGTTATTGTAAGTTATCAAATGTTTTATTCCATGGCTTCAGGCTAAGTGTGGGAGTCCGCTAATGACGATCGAATTGTAGGATCATTCGTTGTATCCGTTTTCGGGCTGAGGGACTGCTTGGTTATTTCTTTCAATAGTCATATGTTGGTGGAGCACGGGTTGCTCGGTGCGTATTAGCTGTGTATTGAAGATCAGAGTAAGGTGAATGATTTCGAGAAGGTTTTGACGAGTTCCTGATCATATGTAGCATTTAGGGACTTTTAAATTTGTGTATGGACAGGGTTTGAAATCGGTAGCGAATAGTAATCGGATCTGCGGTATTTCCTTGTCAAGAAAGGTCTATATGTCAGTGTTGGAAAGATGCAAAAGATGGTTTCGGGTCCCCAGGAGGTTCCTTCAGGGTGGTCATATCAGATTGAGTTACTTATGGGTTGGTAGTCTGCATGACTTGGTTGAGTTAGAGGCGATTGGTTCTAATTACTCGATTATGTGTTGATGAGTTCTGAATAATTCATCATGGTTATGACCACGGCCGGAGTTGGTATTTACTATAGGTATATTGAGTTAAATGCAAGGTTCGCGTTGATGAGATGTTTAATTTGCACATGGTTTGGAGTTAATTATAGAACTTTCGTAGTGTCGCGAGTTAGCATGCTAGAGACGATGCGCCGTGTGGGGTTGAAAAGTTGCATGTACAAGGTTACAGTTTTGTTTTGGAGGGAAGGATATGATTTCTTGAAGACACTGACGATTTCGGGTGTTTAAAGTTTTGCTAGCACTATCTGTTCCCACCAGAGGAGTTCGCATGTTGGCAGGTGCATTGTGTTTTGACTTGTGGGTATTTTTTTTTGTAAGATGATGGAGTATGAATGACGCATTAGCTACATGAGTAGCGGTCTTGAGATCGGGTATGGAAATTTCAGTATACAAGAGGTGCAGAGACTTGATGTTCTCGTTGGAAGACTATTCCTTGATTGCGACATGTGAAACAATGTGGAGGATTGGGTGATCGATGGTATTTTTTATGGAAAGGTTGTTATGGGCTTGTGGAAGGTTATTTGCCTGTTCGAGAATGATCAGAATCTTGTTTGGGAATTATTTGAGAGCCTAATGAGGATGTGTATTCTGTATCGGATCGGATTTGCTTGCTCCTACATAGCTATTACCATAGGTATATCATCGGGCGGAATAGATTCTATTCGCGCCCTGGTCTATGTTATGTGTTTCTCTCTTATGCTATGACAGGTTGTGAGGGTTACATGATTCTTCGCACGCATATTGTAATTCAGTTTAGGCCTCATGGCATTACGTCTGAGATAGCCTTAGTGATCTTGATTTGATTATTGCACCACAGTTGTGCTTGTCCTTCTCAGTATTGTTTGTTCCTAATCATTTTCCCACGGTTATATTTTGTGAACTCTATGGTGCTTAAGGTTGACGCACATGTGATCAGTGAGCCCGAGTATTATTGCTCGATGGGTACCCTATGTGGATTGATATGATGGGATTAGGTTGCATGCTGCAATGGCACTATGATGAAATGCCACCCCTGATGCTTACTTCTTGTATTTTTGCTTTCACTTTGTCGAAAATAGTTCATAGGGAAACGTTAAAATTACCCTGCCTGCTTAACTTGCTTAGTAGCCTTCTTATTGAACTTTCTTACTATTCTTTTTCATGTCTAAATTATTACTGATTGGTGTACTGGACCGCATTGTGTGGGGCTCCATATGGTTTTTGGCGAGACTTATCGGCTGGGCTGCTTCTATTGGCTGCGATGAGGTTTCTAGACATGAGAATTGTACTATCGTATTGGGATAAGGAATATTTGGAAGAATAATACTATATTTCTGCTAAGGATTTGGGAAATAGCCATGGTCGGAAGAATGAACTTCTTGGCTTATTCCTCAGATGAGTGGTTAAGAGATTCTGCGTGTTTCTTTCGCCATCGGCAGTTTACGGAGGTTATAAACAAGGTTTATTTGATATGAGATTTACTACCGGTACCGAATTTGTTTTGGGCAGCCATGGTGGTCACCAGTTACTGTTATAAGTATCTGAGTGATGGGGTATATCATGTGATCACATCTTGGGTTATGGTTATGGCTTGGCACCACTTGTTTAGATTTATACAGTGGGTAGATGTGAGATTTGAGTCTTGTAATGAATTCTAGATGTTGGAGATTGGGTTCTAAGGTTAAGGACCAAGGTTGGAGTAAGGATCTCTAGTTATGTTATGTTGGCAGGCTTGTATGGGGCGGGGGTGATGTGGGATCACCCCCGGGTATGTGCATATGTTAAGGTTACACTATGATTTGATAGCTTTGGAACGACTCCTGGCACGTTCGAAGACGAACATATGTTTAAGTGGGGGAGGATGTAGCGACCCGACTGGTCGTTTTGAGAATTTACACTTTTCTCGGTAGTTTGAGGGCACAAGTATACATGCATGATGTGTTATGTAATCTGTGAATCGTCGGCTCTGGTTTTCAAGTTATTCGGAATAGATCTGGAAGAATGAACTTCAAGATTTAAGCTTTAAGTTGGAAGAGTTGACCAAATTTGACATTTATGCATTTGACCTCGGATTGGAGTTTTGATGGTTCCGTTAGGTCCGGATGGTGATTTTAGACTCAGGCGTATGGCTGAATTTGCATTTGGATATTTCTAGAAGAATTCGGTACTAATTGGCGAAAGTTAGAAATTTGAATGTTTGGAAAGTTCATAAGTTTGACCGGAAGTTGACTTTGAGGATATCGGGTTCGGATTGTAGTTTCGAGAATTAAAAGAGTTTTGTTATGTCAATTGGGACTTGTGTGAAAATTTTGGGTTCATTCCGGATTGGTTTGCTATGTTTCGGCACGAGTTATGGAAGTTGAAAAGTTCAAAGTTCATCAAGTTTGCGATTTGTCATTTCGTTGTTGTTATGTGTTATTTGAGGCCTCGAGTAGGTCCGCATTGTGTTATGGAACTTGCTGGTATGTTTTGACAGGGTGCTGGGGGCTTCGGGCGTGTTTCAGATGGGATACAGGCTATTTCTCTATGTTTTTGGACTGCTGGTTTCTGTCACCTAGTGTTCTTCATCGCGTTCGCGCCCGTACTTCCGCGTTCTCATAGTGTTATGGTTGCCTCAGATATTTTGTTGGCCCCAAATAATTTGTTCTTCACAGTCGCGAAGAGGCAACCGCATTCGCGAAGGTTGAAGGATTTATGATGTCGCGTTCGCGCTCCTAGTTACGCGATCGCGTATAAGGTAGACTGGAAGGCCTCAGGCCCTTGTTGTCCGCGATTGCGTGAAATACAACCGCGTTCACGTAGAGAGCTAGAAACAGTGTGTAGCGTTCGCGACTTCGTTTACGCGTTCTCGAAGGAATTTTGGTCAGCTGTCATTATTTTGTCTCCGCAATAGCGAGTGATGTTCCGCGATCGCGGTGTGTAAATCACTGGACAGAATATAAGAACTTCATTTCGGGGGTTTCGGCCATTTTAGCATTTTTGGAGCTATGGAGCTTGGATTGAGGCGATTCTTGAAGCAAATTTCACCATATTAATTGGGGTAAATGTTCTCTAATCGGTTTTGGTTATATTTCGTGAATCTATCTTCAATTTTAGCTTTTGGTTGATGAATATTAAAGAGAAAATTAGGGGTTTTGACCTAAAGTTTCATAACGTGAATTTTTGAGTTTTGAACATCGATTCAGAGTCGGATTTGAGTGAAACTAGTATGGTTGGACTCTTAATTGAATGGGTATCGGATTTTGTGAGTTTTGTCAGGTTCCGAAGCGCGGTTCGGGTGTATTTTTTGCCGGTTTTGGGTTTTGATTAAAGATTCGACCTTTATCGATTGGGTTTTTTTCCTTTAGCACTATTTGATGTATTTAAGTTGCTTTTGGATAGTTTCGAGCCGTTCGGAGGATGATTTGAGTGGGATGGCACTTCGAGTGTATCGATTTGGCTTGTTGGAGGTAAGTGGCATGCCTAACTTTGCTGAGGGAATTTTTCCTATTATTTGACATTATTTGCTACATGCGGGGGAGATACATTTATGAGGTGACGAGCATATATGCATGTGTCAGGGTTAATCATGCTCGGGGGTAGATTATGCTATGAATTGTGCCTTGTAGAATTACGTGACCTTGTTGCTTCATGTCTTACTTAACTCATAGGTACTAAGAATGTAGAATTAAATGTTAGAAACCAATATTTAGTTTATTATAACTTGATCAAAATTTGACGGAATTATGAGAAAACATTGATGTGTCTATTTTAGTCATCATTATGTTTAATCCTTAATACATTGCTACAGCCGATATTCTTGAGATATTAGGTTCTATACTTGTGTTGTAGATCATTCTTGAATTTGTTGAATACTTGAATAATAAGGTTCTTGAGAGTTTATTGAACTATTGTTGGCTTGAAATTTCTGAATGGGGTTCGTTTGGAATATTCATTTAAACACTCTCCTTGACGTTATTTATGCTTCCTACCTTGTTTGACATTGATACACATATGCTTGTAAGGTAGAGTGTAAAGCACGAAGGGTGATGCCGTGCCATTTTATATATTATCATGTGAGGTAGAGTGCAAAGCACAAAGGGCGATCCCGTTCTATATCATTTGAGAATAAAAGCACGAAAGGTGATGTTGTTCCATGTTATGTGAGTGTAAAGTACGAAGGGTGATGCCGTGCCATTTCATTTGAGTGTAAAAGCACGAGGGGTGATGTCGTTCCATTTTATTTATATTATCTTGATCTCATTTACATTATCATGTGAGGATGAGAGTAAAAGAACGAAGGGTGATGCCGTGTCATCCCATTTATGTCATCATGTTTTTATATTATCACGAGTTCATGTCACGAAGGGTGTTTCTGTGCAGGCAAGGATAAGGGATATGCATTATGTTGTGATATCTTTTCCTTGTGTATACGTTCATGCCTTTACCTTGAGTTGTTATTATCGCACCTATGTTTCCTATGTGACTTGTCGGTGTTGTTCTATCTTTGTTCTCTATTATCAATTGTTGTTGTGTTGCCCATGCGTTCTACTTGTTTAACTTGCATATACCATGCCTCCTTCCTGTTGTTATATCTATAACCATGTCATATCTAGTTTGTTGAAATTTAGTATTAGTTTTCTACCATGTTAGCCATTCATGCCTGTACTTGTTAGCTTATATAGAGCATGCGTTCCCCTTTTATTTATCATATCTATATCTATGCCTTCTACCATGCTAGTTAGGTGAAATTATGTTCTCCTTTCCTAATTGGTGGTTAGACCGGCTATGCTATATGGGGTTGAGTGTTGTCCAGTCAAGAACTCCCACGTGCAGAAGATGAGAGTAGCAGAGATGAGGATGTTGATATGGATGTGTGGGTGTACCAGGAGAGATATGATTAAGAATGAAGCTATCCGGACAGAGTGGGAGTAGCCTCCGTGGAGGACAAGATGCGGGAGTCGAGGCTGAGATGGTTCGGACATGTTAAGAGAAGAAGAATTGATGCTCCTGTCAGGAGGTGTGAGACGTTGGCCATGGAGAGTTTGAGAAGAGGTCGAGGTACGCCTAAGAAGTACTAGGGAGATGTGATTAGGCAGGACATGGCGCTGCTTCAGCTTACTGAGGACATGACCCTTGATTGGAGGGTGTGGAGGTCGAGGATTAAGGTAGAAGGTTAGTAGGTAGTTTATAGTTGTTCACTGATAGTCCTAGTAGCATGCATGTCCCTTCATATTCTTAGATTTTTATTACGTTATGTGGTTTTGTTCGCCTCAGTTATTGTATTCCTTGTTGCTATTATTCGGTCTTACTTATCCTTTATCTCTCCCTTTTCTTTTCTCTTCGATCTTTCTTCCTTGCTTGTTTTCCTCTTCTTCTTCTTGCTCTTCCTGAGTCAAGGGTCTATTTGAAACAACCTCTCTCTACCTGCATTAGTTAGGGGTAAGGTCTGCGTACAGACTACCCTTCCCAGACCCACCTGTTGGGATCAAACTGGGTTTGTTGTTGTTGTTTCCTAATTGATGTCATCATTCCTATGTTTCCTACCTTGTCATTACTGTTATCGACATTCCTTTCACCTGGTTGGTACTGTTACACGTATATTTGGTGAGGATGAGATAAATACATGAAGGGTGTTGTTGTGTCATTGGATTTGATGTCTTGAGTATATTTCTCACACTATGAAAGTTATGGATTTATTACTGTGATTTTCTAGTTATTGCTCTAAGGAAAATATTGGCCGTGATAATTGTATTGGTAAAAAAGAGTTTCACACGTAAGCCAACTTTTGACAACTCAGCCAGTCACGTGGACAGAGGAAAATGCGACAGCTGGATGTGATTCTTTGAAGAGGTACGGTACAAAGAGGCACAATTCAGTAAACCCACGAACTTATCAGCCACGGGAAACTTAACTTGATCAAAAGGGGAGAGAGGCACGGTCAGAATGAATCTAGACAAAGCTACGGGCAGATTCAAAGACCCACAATTGATTACTCGAACGTTATGTAACCGTACCCCAATTACCGTTATCCTTTGTAACGCCTCATTAATGTCATAATTAGTCATTAATGAGTAACCATAGCAAGAGTCGTACGTTATAAGAATCTCCTATATAAGGGAGGGGAATACAGCTTGTAAAGGAATCTGATTCTCGAAAACAATTAACTTCGATTTTCTATATTTCTGTAATTTTGTCTATTATTCATTTTTCTCCATTAACTTGATTATCAGTAACCCGTATTCATCTTAAAAATAAGCTTTAGTCAAAGGGTCTAATTCTTTGGTTAAACAGATTGATTCCGTTACCGGAAATCTGATAATCTTTGTGTACTTTTCAAGTGATATCCTCTGAATTATGTAAAACTCCCACGACAACAACCAACAAAGGAGTGGAACCCCAGTTCCATCACCTTCAGGAACCCCACGTGGTTCGAGGGAACAATCCCCAGAAATATCCAATAAACAACAATGGTGATAATGATCAAACTGTGGAACAAGATCGTGTAAAGCAAATGATTACAGATTATATGAGCCAAGCTTTGCAAAAATTTGCGAGTGGATTACCGGCAGCGTTATCTACACTGCCGATGTCACCCCCCAATAACACCATCACCACGGAAAATCCTCAATCTGGGTTGGCAAACTCAGGAAGAGGAGATACTCCTAATGAATCTCTCGAAACGAGACCAGGTATATCTAATAACTCAGAATTACAAAATTTACTGCTAACCATGCAGAAACAGATGAAGGAGCAGAACGATCTCATCGAACAAATTCTTGGAGTACCACCTATCATCAAAGGCATCGATGTTGATAGATATTCTCAACAACCTTGGAAGCCAAGTGCGGAACCCTTGCCTATACCCAAGAAGTTTAAAATACTTGACGTTCCCAAATATGATGGAGCAACTGACCCACATGACCATGTGGCTGCTTTCACTACTGGGGTAAAAGGCAACGACTTAATGAAACAAGAGATTGAATCAGTCCTTATCAAAAAATTTGGTGAAACACTTACCAAAGGGGCCCTAACCTGGTATTCTCTTCTCCCAGAAAATTCTATTGACTTTTTTGCTGAGCTTGCAGATTCGTTTATAAAAGCACACTCTGGTGCACAAAAAGTTGAGAAGAGAATGGAAGACATATTCAAAATAAAACAAGGAGACACGGAACTACTCCGTGAGTTTGTAGACAGGTTTCAACGAGAAAGAATGCAGTTACCCAGGGTGCCTGATAATTGGGCAGCCATGGCATTTGCAAGCAACCTAAACGATAAAAGCTCAGAAGCCACGAGACGACTTAAGGAAAGTCTAAGAGAATTCCCCGCTACAACATGGAAAGATGTATATAACAAGCACAATACTAAACTCAGAATAGAAGAAGATATCATTGCTCGTTCGAGAGATGAAGATCATTCCAGATCCAGACGTCCTGAATCAGATAGAAGATCAGGTAAAAACAGGTACGATCCTTACTTAGGACCCTCGGGACGCGATATCCGCCCCAGGTTCGAAAACACTAGGTCGGACTATAGACCACAAGGAAGAGACGTAGTCTCATCCTCGTCTAGATCCAGAAAAGATCGAGATGAACGACCTAGAGGTAGTACTCAAATTGGGGATCATACCTTTAATGTAAGTACTACTGAACTTGTCTCAATATTGAGGAACATGGGAGACAAGGTTAAGTGGCCCAAAGAGATGCGGTCAAATCCAAGTAGAAGAAACCCAGATCACTGGTGTGAATTTCACAACGATCATGGGCACAAAACTGCGGATTGCAGATTTTTACAAGGTGAAGTAGAAAATTTGTTAAAACAGGGCTATTTAACAGAATTGTTTAGTGATAAAGGTAAACAGGCATATATGAGGAACATGCAGGAGCCCCTAAAGCCTCCTTCTCTAAAACAAACTGTCAACGTGATACACGGGGGTGAAGAAGTAAACGGAGTGATTTGCTTAACAAACACAAAGTTCACAATTACACATGGGAAACGAGCTCGTGAAAATATGGAAAGACGATATAACCTTTGATGATGCAGATATCAGCGGATTAATGCTTCCGTACAATGATGCTCTAGTAATATCTTTACTTATTCATGACACTAACGTAAAAAGAGTGTTGATTGATCCAGGCAGTTCAGTCAATATCATTTTTCTAAGAGTCGTGGAAGAAATGCTACTGGGGAATCAAGTAATCCCAAAAGCACGAGCCATATCAGGGTTTGATAACTCTATGATTATAACAAAAGGAGAAATTGAGCTTAGCACTTATGCTGAGGGGGTGATCAAAAGTACCAGGTTCCAAGTCATCGATACTCACATGGCTTATAACGTGATCATTGGAAGGCCATGGATCCACGACATAAAAGCGATACCCTCCACGTTGCATCAAGTAATTAAATTCCCCTCTGAATGCAGGATTCAACAAATCAAAGGAGATCTGCAACCCGCAAGAAATATAAACTATGTGGTACACTACAACAAGAAAATAAAGGTAGAAGAATTACGAGATAAAGGAATATCCCAAGCAGGTAACACAGTCCAAACATGCATTGAAGAAATTACTACCCAAATAGGTACGAAAGGTATTATTGCAGAAATAGGCACGAAAGAAAATACTTACGAGAAGGAAAATCAAGTTACCACAGAAGGTATACTATACCACACAGATACAGATTCCAGACCGGACGTCATTCATGAATCGGAGGAAGATGAGCACATCAAAACAACTACGGAGGAGCTCGTAGCTGTTCCATTATCTGAACAAAAGCCTGAGCAGAAAGTGTATGTAGGCACGAGTCTAGGCCCCGCTCGAAGAGAAGAAAAGAAATCAAAGATCATTCAAGAACCAAGTGATCGACGAAGAGGTACCGATACTCTTGAAGATTGGTTCGATTCGAGAAGTAACGTACCCTAACTGGCTATCAAACACCGTGGTAGTACCTAAAAAGAATGGCAAGTGGAGAGTATGCGTAGATTATACTGACTTAAATAAAGCATGCCCCAAAGATTCATTCTCATTGCCACATATAGATCAAATGATTGATGCCACAACAGGTCACGAATTATTGAGCTTCTTAGATGCATATTCTGGTCATAATCAGATTAAAATAAATTCCTCAAATTAGGAAAAAAATTTCTTCATTAAAAACAGGGGGACTTACTGTTATAAAGTTATGTCTTTTGGCTTAAAAAACGCTGGAGCCACCTATCAAAGGTTAGTGACTAAAATGTTCCAAGAACATCTTGGAAGACGATGGAAGTCTATATTGATGATATGTTGGTAAAATCAACACAAGTACAAGACCATTTCCAGCATCTCTCTACTGTTTTTGATATTTTACGCAGGTACAATATGAAGTTAAATCCAGAGAAATGCGCTTTTGGAGTGCAATCAGGTAAAATTTTTGGGTTTCCTTGTATCAAACAGAGGAATAGAGGTAAATCCCGCTCAAATTAAAGCT
>ML356263.1:0-44416 GCA_005239505.1 Nicotiana paniculata | reverse complement strand
GTAATGTTGTCGACCTCTAAGTTAGAGTAGTGAGTGGATTATGAATAGAGCATGGCATATGTGCATCGACTATTGAGGCGAGGATGTCACACCTGTGTGCTTGAAATACTGCCATATTGAACTATTTGAACATTTAACGAACCTTACACATGATAGGATAAGCACAAAGAACCACCCTTCACAATCGCAATTAGCATGGTAATTGACTAAGAAAATCAGAGAATGAAATCTTACACCTCGACACAATAGGACAATAAATTCACATATGCTCAAGCAGGAATTTCATACCGTGTGTTCGGACACCAACAAGGTGACTCTACAAAGATTAAAGTTAGCCATACATACCTTGAATCGGAATTCCCCTTTAATTTTCTACCACAATTCACCGGACCTTCTAGCACCTTCAATCTAGTTCACAATGTGGCATAATTGAACTTAGAATTAGGAATAATGATCATGTCTTGAACTCACTTGAGAATTCTATCAAACACTAGGTGTTCCTTTAGGTTAAATGGCCTCTTTTTAGTGAAAGNACTTGATCAATTCCAGGCCTGAGTAGTGATGGAGGAACAAATTTGATGAAGTTGGAACTCTCTCTCACTAGAACCCACTCTCTCCTCTCTCTAATTTATTAGAAAATAAGCTTAAAATGAAAGGGGTAAGTGTTTTAATGAATTGGGCGTCGGGTATAAAATTAGAATTTTAACAGTCCCGAAGCAGAAATGCGGTTAGGAATGCGCTATGCGGTCCGCATTCCTGTCGCATAAATTCCTCAAATGGGACAAAAAGAAAAGCAGACTGCCCAGGTATGCAACCACTATGCGGTCCGCATACCTGTTATACGATCGCATAACTCCCTCCGCAAAAATCAAGGTGCAAGAATACGACAACTATGCGGCCCGCATTCGAGAAATGTGATCGCATTCTAGGCCGCATAGCTGTCCTCAAAATGGACAGCAAACTGTCCAGGTATGCGACCACTATGCGGTCCGCATACCTGATTTTCGATCGCATAGTGGACCGCAGACCTGCACAAATTTGGAAAATTTTATCCTATAAGTCTCGGGATAATTTTTACCTCAAAAGGGGTCCGTTTTAAGAATTTTTACAGTTATAACAACACGGGGACCTATTTGGGTATTATTTTTAGCCCATGAAATTTTACGTGTCTTTACATTCTCCCTCACTTAGAATCATTCGTCCTCGAATGAGGATCGGGGAATCACTTAGTTAAGAGAACACAAAACATGTCAACCTCCAAATTTTTACTATCTCCGATATTTCCTTAAAATTTCGTCAGAGTTTCCTTTGTAATTAGGCCTATCTACCTGTCAGAGAGCCCCCGAAACACATTTTAACCAATTCCACACATTTTTAGTTACTCTATCAACTTGCACATAATCCGGTCATTTCAACAAGCTACATATAATTCAATTAGTTCCACAAGCCTCACATAGTTCGGTTAACTCAACACACTTGCATGTAATTTAACTATCACCTGAATTACACATAATTTACCTTACTTCAAGGAGTNGGGGGGGGGGGGGAATGGGTTGCTTTTGCACAAAATTTGACACAATATATTAGGAATGAAAATTGTCAAACCATTACCGGACTTATTCAAACAAATGGGGATATTTCTCTTTCATTTCATTTTCCGCTTCCCACGTGGCTTCTTCGACTTGCTGACTTTGCCATAACACTTTAACCGAAGCAGTCTCTTTGTTCCTCAATCTACGGACTTGCCTATCAAGAATAGCAACTGGAACCTCTTCATATGACAATCCTTCATTAATTCCAACCGTCTTAACCGGCACAATGGCGGATGGATCCCCAATCACCTTCTTCAACATGGACACATGAAACACTATCCTTTGAGCAATCCAATATGGCCCGACATACCTTGGGCTCAATTTCCCTTTCTTCCCAAACCGCATCACTCCCTTCATGGGAGACACCTTCAAGAATACCCAATCATCTACTTGAAACTCCAAATCTCTTCGACGAACGTCCACATAGGATTTCTGACGACTCTGAGCAGTCTTCATCCTCTCCTGAATGACTTTAACTTTTTCCATAGCTTGGTGCACAAGATCCTGTCCTAGCAGTTCCGCCTCGCCAACCTCAAACCATCCAATCGGAGACCTAGACCTCCTTCCATACAATGCCTCAAATGGGGCCATCTGAATACTAGCATAGAAACTGTTATTATAAGAAAATTCTATAAGCGGCAAGTGATCATCCCAGCTACCCCTGAAATCTAATGCACAAGCCCGCAACATATCTTCAAGCGTCTGAATGGTCCGCTCTGCCTGCCCATCAGTCTATTGGTGAAATGCTGTGCTGAGATTTACCTGCGTACCCAAACCTTGCTGAAATTTCTTCCAACAGTTAGCTGTGAACCGGGCCCCTCGATCCGAGATAATAGACACTGGAGTGCCATGGATCCTGACTATTTCTTTGATATATAACTTAGCGTACTGTTCTGCAGTATCGGTGGACTTGACTGGCAAGAAATGCACCGACTTCGTGAGCCGATCCACTATTACCCAAACTAAGTCGAACCTACGTGGAGTGCGAGGTAACCCCACCACAAAGTCCATATTGATCATCTCCCATTTCCACGTCGGTATTCCCATGAGCTGTGCCAATCTACCGGGCCTCTGATGCTCGACCTTCACTTGCTGACAATTCGAACATCTAGCCACAAAGTCCGCCACACCCTCTTTCATACCATTCCACCAATAAATCTCTTTGAGATCATGATACATCTTCGTAGAAGCTGGGTGTACTGAATACCTAGAATTGTGAGCCTCTGCCATTACCCTTTCCCGAAGATCATCCACGTCCGGAACACATAGTCTCCCTTGGCACCGCAAAACAGCGTCATCATTGTTGAGTGAAAATGTTGTAGTCTTATGATTCAGAATTGCCTCTCTCAACTGTACCAATGCTGGATCTCTAAATTGCTTTTCCTTGATTTTTGTTACAAGTGAAGATTCTGCTCCATTACGCACCACGACATCCCCTTTGTCTGAGGTCGAAAGACAGACCCCCAGACTAGCCAACTGATAAACCTCCCGAGCCAAAGGCCTCTGACCTGCTTCCAAATGAGCCAAGCTACCCATGGATTTCCGACTAAGAGCGTCGGCTACCACATTCGCCTTTCCTAGATGGTACGAAATATTCATATCATAATCCTTGAGAAATTCCAACCATCTTCGCTGCATTAAGTTTAACTCCTTCTGCTTGAATAAGTATTGAAGACTCTTGTGGTCTGTGACACATCCGCATGGACCCCATATAGATAATGCCGCCAGATCTTCAATGCAAACACAACCGCCACGAGCTCCAAATCATGCGTCGGATAAATCCCTCTGTACCCTCTAGCAAGGTCAACATCGGCACCGCAGTCAATCTCAATTTCAATTCCTGAAAACTCTTTTCACAAGCATCATACCACTGGAACTTAACTGTCTTCTGCGTCAGATTAGTCAATAGGGGAGGCGAGGGTAGAGAATCCCTCCACGAAACTCCGATAATATCCATCCAAACTCAAGAAACTATGAATCTATGTCGGGGTCATTGGCCTAGGCCAATCCTTTACCGCTACAATCTTTTGGGGATCAACCTGAATCCCTTCCCTGGAAACAACATGGCCCAAAAAGGTGACTGATTCTAGCCAAAACTCACATTTTGAAAACTTTGCATACAGCTGGTGGTGATGAAGAGTCTGCAGAACTGCCCTGAGGTGAGTAGCATGATCTTCCTGACTTCGCGAATAAACAAGGATATCGTCAATGAAGACAATCACAAAGGAGTCAAGAAACGATTTGAAAACCCGATTCATAAGATCCATAAAAGCGGTTGGGGCGTTGGTTAGCCCAAAAGACATTACCAGAAATTCAAAGTGCCCATATCGAGTCTGAAAGGCAGTCTTAGGAATATCCTGCTCCTTGATCTTTAAGTGGTGATACCCGGACCGCAAATCAATCTTTGAGAAGAACTTAGCACCTTGCAACTGTTCGAACAAATCATCTATCCGAGGCAATGGGTATTTGTTTTTTATGGTGACCTTGTTGAGCTGCCGATAGTAAATATACATCCGAAGCGATCCATCTTTCTTTCTGACAAAAATAACCGGTGCGCCCAAAGGCGACACACCTAGCCGTATGAAACCCTTTTCTAATAGATCTTTCAATTGTTCTTTTAACTCTCTCAATTCTACTGGCGCCATTCGGTAAGGTGGAATAGATATTGGCTGCGTATCTGGCAATACATCAATCCCGAAATCGATCTCTCTATTTGGTGGAATCCCAGGAAGCTCATCCGGAAATACTTCAAGAAATTCATTCACAATAGGCACAGATTCGGGAGCAGGCACCTCTGAAGTGGTGTTCGCAACCCAGACCAAATGGTAGATGCACCCTTTTTTGATCATCTTTGAGGCTTTAAGGTAGGAAATAAATCTACCTCTTGGCACAACATTATTCCCCTCCCACTCAATAACCGATTCATTAGGAAACTCGAGCCTCATAATTCTGGTTCAGCAGTCGAGTTTAACAAAGCACGAATAGAGCCAATTCATCCCTAAAAATACATCAAAATCTACCATTTCTAAATCAATAAGATCGGTCGTGGTATCCCGACCACGCACCGTGACAACAAAATTACTATAGACTCGCACGGCCGTAATAGAATCATCAACCGGAGTCGACATAGAGAACGTCTTGTGAAGCTGTTCAGGTTTTATCCCAAAACTTGAAGCAATAAATGGAGTAACATATGACAAAGAAGACCCGGGATCAATAAGAGCATAAACATCATGTGACTAAACAGTCAAAATACCTGTGACAACATCTGGGAAAGCCTCCGCACTCTGGCGACCACTCAAAGCATAGAACCGAATGGGTCCCCCTCGACACCGTGCTCCACCCCTAGCTGTACCGCGCCCTGCTGGAGCTGGAGGGCGTGTTGAAGATGTAGTGGCTGAAGAGCTGGATGGCTGAGCAGTACCCCTACCCGCGCCCTGACTGGGTGCGCGGCAGTTTCGTTGGATATGGCCTCTCTCTCCGCATCTATATCACACCGGTATATCCAAGTAACAAGTCTCAGAATGTGACCTCCCACACTTAGGGCATGGGGCCCTCCGCTGCTGCTGGAACCTCCCACCTGAACGACCCGACTGATGGAACCTTCTGCTCTCTAAACCTGGTCCAAAGCGACCCCTCTGCTGATAATTGTGCCCTGACAACGGGGCACTAGCTGAGGACTAAGCATAGGACTAGGATGGCCCTGATGACCCTCTCCCAAGGGCTGATCTCCCACCTACAACTGAACTCCCAAGGTTGCCTGCTGACCAGGCCCTACTACCACTCTCTGTCTCTCTCTCTCCATCTTTATCTTCAACTTTCGAGCCTCTGTGGCCTGGTCGAATCCCACGATCTTCCCATAATTCATATCCGAACGCAAGGCAGCTGTAGCAGCTTCATTGACAACCAAGGGACCAAGGCCCTGAACAGATTGTCGAACTCTGGCCTCCGTAGTCGGCATCATGTGGATGGCATATTTGGACAGGCGCACGAACTCCATGTGGTACTCCCACACACTCATGTTGCCCTACTTAAGGACCTCAAACTCCGTAGCATGGGCTGCCATAGTCTCGGCAGGAAAGATACGATCCATGAAGGCATCAACAAATTCATCCCACTTCGCCGGAGGGCTCCCCTCCCTATGGAAACCCTCCCACATATCAAACCACGAATACAATTCTCCCTTTAACCGATAGGAAGCCAACTCAATCCCCAATGTCTCTGTAGCCTTCATAACTCGGAGATTCTTGTACATTTCATCTATAAAATTTTGAGGATTTGCCTCTAGGTCGGTGCCTGTGAACTCTGGAGGGGCTAACCGCAGAAACTGGTTGACTCTGGAACCTGAAGAATCCCCTTGCTCACCAGAGGATGCAGGGGAAACACTTGATCTTTGGGCCTGGGAGGCCACTAGTTGGGTCAACATCTGAATAGCTCCCCTGAGGTCCCCATCAGAAATACGGGGACCGGAAGCTAGGACTAAGGAAGGATCAGGAACATCAGCGGGAGGGATTTTGGCCCTCCGCTGGAGTAGGAACAGGAATAGTCTGACCTGGAGTGGAGGAGTCGGGCTGGTTTGTGGCCGGGGAATAATTCACACCCGCACCACCAGCTGGAGAATTTGTGGCCACTCCTGGGGTGGCATTGGCCTCTGGGCCGAGTCGAGCTCTCTTCTTGGGTGCCATTTACTGAAAACTGGGACAATGCACGAGTTAGATACAGATGTTCTCACCTTCCACTTTATCGCACGATACAAAGTAACAATGAAAGGGTATTTTCCTAAATGTCCATGCAGCCCCCTAATTATATATGTGGTCAACAACACACCGATAAGAACGTCTCTACTATACACGCCTCTGAGACATCCTAGGACACTTTTAAAACCTGAGGCTTTGATACCAATTGTCATACCCCAAAACCGAGGGACGAGACCGACGCCTAACCGGATGATCCCAGTCAAGTGGACTTGGATTGCCTTTCCTACCCAACGCATCACCCCGTGTTTATAATATACAAATTTACAAATGAAATAGCAAATGGAATCAAAGTACGAATTTACAACATAATCCCACTTTCCTATTTTAAAGCTTCATCATTTGATAATCCCAAAATATACAATTAAGCACAACATTTCCAACACGGGACCACGGTTACGAATAGTTACAACTACTACCCAAATGTATACAACCCACACAGTGTCTACGGATCCTCTAAAGGTACAGAGAAGAGTATACATACTTGCCGGCAACAAGGCCCCGACTATATCTTTTACAACATGAGCAAAAGAGTATGATATAGACTACACACGGCCCCGAGAGGAAGTGGGGCTCACCGGATCTGCTGAAGGTATGAAGGGGAAACACCACTATCGGCGGTCTGAGCTACCCACTGTGGAACCACCTACATCCATATAAAAGATGTAGCGCCCCCGATAAAAGGGAAGTTAGTACTGTTGAATAGTACTAGTATGTATGAACAAAGTTTATTCCAAGTAGATTCAAACAGTACACAATTGGAAGACAGTCAGGGTAACGAAACAAGTACCACACAGATATACAGAAAGTTAGAAATGAAGATTCCACAGTTACTCATTTCAATTATTCATATGTTGCAGCACGCAACTCGATCCCACCGTACATTCACATTTCACCTTTACTACCTCTCCACCCTTATTACTTCGTGTTGCGACGCGCAACCCGATCCCACCGTACATTCACATTTGATAGCAACAATAACCAACAATTATATCACAGGGATCTTCATCATCAAGAACATAAGTTCATATCAACCAACAACTATATGAAGTCAAGGCACAATAATCCTTACCAAACAGTAATTGACATATGGTGTTGCTATCATTATTTAACTCAATTAAATCAATCCACAGTTTCTTTTCATCATTTTCCACACTCGGCCCTTAGCAATTAGATTCCTTCCCACATTAGAGTACGTTAACATTATTTCATTTAGTAGCACATACGTCCATATTGACCTATTCGAACATTAATGAACCTTACACATGATAGGATAAGCACAAAGAATCACCCTTCACAATCGCAATTAGCATGGTAATCGACTAAGAAAATCAGGGAATGAAATCTTACACCTCGACACAGCAGGACAATCAATTCACATATGGTCAAGCAGGAATTTCATACAGTGTGTTCGGACACCAACAAGGTGACTCTACAAAGATTAAAGTTAGCCATACATACCTTGAATCGGAATTCCTCTTTAATTTTCTACAACAATTCACCGAACCTTCTAGCACCTTCAATCTAGTTCACAATGTGGCATAATTGAACTTAGAATTAGGAATAATGATCATGTCTTGAACTCACTTGAGCATTCTATCAAACACTAGGTGTTCCTTTAGTTTAAAT
Source organism: Nicotiana paniculata (assembly GCA_005239505.1). NCBI lineage: Eukaryota > Viridiplantae > Streptophyta > Magnoliopsida > Solanales > Solanaceae > Nicotiana > Nicotiana paniculata. Next base: position 36,441 of record ML356263.1, on the reverse strand, counting down.
GGCCTCTTTCTAGTGAAAGATTACTCTAACCCATTTCCTTTTTACTAGATTATGACTAGATGGTTACATGCATGCAAGACTCCTATCCCCATATTCATGAACTCACCTAACCATGTTTCATTTTAACAAAATCTGGAAATTAAGGTTGATAGGGTGGAAGCTTACCTCTTGTAGTGAAGAAAATGCTATCCTACTTGATCAATTCCAGGCCTAAGTAGTGATGGAGGAACAAATTTGATGAAGTTGGAACTCTCTCTCACTAGAACCCACTCTCTCCTCTCTCTAATTTATTATAAAATAAGCTTAAAATGAAAGGGATAAGTGTTTTAATAAACTGGGGGTCAGGTATAAAATTTAAATTTTAACAGTCCCGAAGCAGAAAGGCTGTCAGGAATGCGATCGCATTCCTGCTATGCGGTCCGCATTCCTGTTGCATAAATGGCCCTCAAATGGGCCAAAAAGAAAAGCAGACTGCCCAGGTATGCGACCACTATGCGGTCCGCATTATGCGATCGCATAACTCCCTCTGCAAAAATCAAGGTGCAAGAATGCGACAACTATGCGGCCCAAATTCGAGAAATGTGATCGCATTCTAGGCCGCATAGTTGTCCTCAAGATAGACAGCAAATTGTCCAGGTATGCGACCACTATGCGGTCCGCATACCTTATCTGCGATCGCATAGTGGACCGCAGACCTGCGCAAATTTGGAAAATTTTATCCTTCATGTCCTGGGGTACTTTTTACTTAAAAAGGGTCTGTTTTAAGAATTTCACAGTTATAACAGCACGGGGACCTATTTTGGTATTATTTTTAGCCATGAAATTTTACGGGTCTTTACATGGCTGGTCTGGGAGTATATGTGGAGGTGGTTGGTGCGGAATGAGTGTCAGGCACTGATGAAGCAGCAAGTGATGTTGAGGCTGGAGGAAGAGTGAGTGAAGGCTCTGGTGGGTTTTCTATCACTTTTGCTGCAACACCATTGATTCGGGTGGTGTCAATATCTTGAACAACTTTTCCAATGCGGGCATGTTTGGGGATAGGAGGAACTTACCCAGCTTTACACAAGGCGTAGATCAAGTATGGGAAGGGGAGGGATGTTTCTTTCTATTTTTCCCGGATCCCAATCTCACGGAATATAATCTCTCCCACATCAACTTTGATAACCGACATGATGCGTGCAATGAGGATTGCCTTCTCAATACTTATGCCAGTTTCATTTCTTGAGGGCATTAGACGAGAGCAGACCAAACTAAGACAATACCGGCCTTCTTGGGTGAGATCCCTCTTGAGAATATTTTTGTGCGAAACGATCCAGGATGGGGTTCCCTTGGCTATGAAGGAGGCAACCCAAGCCCGCTCGAATTCCTTATTAGCAATCTTTGCATCATATTCGGCAGTGCCTGGCTCCCAATCCTCGAAATATATATCATTTATCGACGAGGCATCATAGAGTAATTCAACCTCTCGAACTAGGACAGATTGCAAGAATCTACGGTTTTGCTTCTGTTCAGCGTTCCTGGAGGCAGCATATACAGCATAAAGAATCAAGAAGTTGATGTGATCAGTTATGCGATCGTATAACAAATCTGCGAGCTGCAAAACCTGTCGCATAATATATCCCTCAGAAGCAAAGCAAGCTATGCAGTCCGGAGAACAACTTATGAAACCGCAGATTGGTCGTCTTTTGTTCTTTAGATTTAGCATTTTATCTGCCTCAGTCTGTGACTATTTTGCGGTCCGCGAAACATTTCTGTGGTCATGAATCCAACCGCATAAGTACATTTTATAAAACTACCTAGAGAACAAAATGTGATGACCTTGCGGACCGCAAACCAGTTATGCGGACCGCAAACTAGTTATGCGGACCGCAAACCAGTTATGCGGACAGCAAAGATCATTTTCCTTAGTCAAAAAAGTCTTCCCACTCAGTCTCAAATACAGAGTTTTCTAGTTTCTACACTCAGTAATTGCACACCTATTAAGATGAAATGTAAGCAAAATGGTACAACTTTCCAATGCTAGTTATTCTACTCCTACTCTGTAGATTAAATCGCCAAACTCCAATTTACCCATAGCCTAAATTTTCCCCCCAGCGATGATTTTCAGTTCAGTCACACACACATGAACACCCATAGCAAGGGATTGAGAAGAAGGGGGAGGGGAATGAAAGCACATGGTATTCTTCAATTTGATCAAGCAAGAGAAAGAGTGGAATTGTACATACCAGATATCAGAGGATTTGAAGATTGCAGTATGAAGCACGAGTAGAGTAAGCCCTTCCTCTTCAATTCTTTTTGTCTTTTTTATTTGATTTTGTGTTGTTGTTTCAATGTTTTTGGTCTTTTTTATCTTTACTTTTGTGTTATGCGGTGTTCGTGTGTGTGAGAGTGTAAATGAACAACGGAAATACGGAGTAATAGAGTTAGATTTTTAATACCTGGAAGGTTCGTGGTGAGAAAGTGCATCGCATAACACATTATGCGGTCGCATATGTGTTATGCGATGAGTTAGTGACTAAGTGAGGCAAACCAGCTTTGCGATCGGTTCTATGGTCGCATAATCGTTATTCAGGCCGCAGAAAGCAAAATCTCACCGCATTTTTGAAGGCCCTGATTGCATTTTATTCTAATTGTGTTTGCGATCATTATGCGGTCCGCAGATCCATTATGCGACCGCATATGTTTCCGCAGACCACAGGGCTTGCTTTCTTTCCCTTTCCTCTGCACTTGCACCCTATTCATTGTATTTTGGATAACCTGCATTCTGACACACAAGTCAAACTTCTCAACACTAACAACTAAACCTAAAGAAATTAAAATCTAACCAAACAGTGTTACCACACATGGGTTGCCTCCCAAGAAGCGTTGATTTAACATCGCGGCACGACGATGTTGCCCCCATTTTGGATAATCAGTAGTGGGGGATGGTGTAGGGTCATCCTTGAGTGCGAATTGTTCTACCAAGTGCCTTTCTCCTTTGGTTCCGAGGTAATGCTTGACCCTTTGGCCATTTACTTTGAAAGTTTGAGTCCCGTCCTCGAACTCCAATTCAATAGCGCCATAGGGAGAAACACTCACAAATTTGAACGGGCCAGACCATTTAGATTTGAGTTTGCCCGGAAATAACTTGAGTCTTGAGTTGAAGAGTAAGACCAAGTCACCGAATTTGAATTCTTGCTTCAAAATCTTCTTGTCATGAACAAACTTCATTCTTTCCTTATACATGGTTGAACTCTCATAGGCATGAAGAAGGAATTCTTCCATCTCGTTGAGTTGTGTCATTCTTAGATTAGCAGCTTCGGCCCATTCAATATTTAACTTATTCAATGCCCACATAGCTTTGTGTTCAAGCTCCACTGGCAAGTGACACGCCTTAACAAAAACTAACATGTATGGTGAGTTGCCAATGGGAGTCTTAAATGTTGTGCGATATGCCCACAATGCGTCATCTATCTTCCTTAACCAGTTGGTCCTGTTTGCAATAATAGTTTTTGCTAGGATGTTTTTGATCTCCCTGTTGGAGACTTCAACCTGACCGCTTGACTAAGGATGATAAGGGGTGGCCACCTTGTGCTTAACTCCATATTTTTCGAGCAGTCCAGTGAAAGCCTTGTTGCAAAAGTTAGAACCACCATCACTAAGTATGGCTCTTGGGGCTCTAAACCGCGTAAATATGTTCTTCTTCAAGAAATCATTTACACTCTTTGCCTCCTTGTTGGGCAAGGCGATTTCCCCGAACGGTCGGTCATTTGCAACCTCATACTTGTAGGCCTAGGAATACATAACCCCGCTTGCTTGTAAATATCAAGAGGAATTAAGTTGATGATATCCCCATTATCACAAAAAGCTCGTGCAAAATTGCACAACCAGATAGTGCATGGAATGGTGAAGGCTTCTGGGTCCTCCTTCTTTTGGACGGTAGTTTTTGAAACGATAGAGATAACCCCGTGAGCCACATTCACCACTTCATTCTTGGCGGTTTTATTTTTAGTGATCAAGTCTTTCAAGTACTTAGCAAAACCCGACATCTCTTGAAATGCTTCCATAAATGGAATGTTCACTGATATTTGCTTGAGAATGTCATAGAACTTCTCGAGTTTGCTATCATCAACCCTCCTAGCAAGTCTTTGAGGGAAAAGAGGAGGAGGCCTTATTGGTTCTAGAGCTTTTTGTGTCTCTTTTACCTTTTCCTTAACCTCTTTATGGTTCACTTATTTAATTTTCACCTCCTGTGGGAGTCTTTCAGCTTCAACAACAATTGGCACCTCAACTTGTGCCTCAACTTTTTGTTCAGAATCTTCCACTTCGACCATTTTTTCATTCTCTCCTTGAAATATTTTCCCACTTCGAGTTGTGATTTCCATACAATGAGAAATTGGACCACCCCACTACCTTTTGGGTTTGCTATTGTGTCACTTGGGAACGTGCCCTTCTGCTTTGGATTTTTCTCTCTTGATAGATCTCTCATTTGCTTTTCTAACTTTTGTATGGATGCGGTGTGAGAACCCACAAGTTCGGTCATGTTCTTCATTGAAGTGTCAGATTTTTCTTGATTTTGAAATACTCGTTCAAGCATGTTTTCCAACTTGGACTCACTTGATGAAATTTCCTTCCAATGCGGAGAGTTAGAATATTTCCCCTTTGGTGGAACATAGGGGTTTGATCTCCGATTTGAAAAGTTGATGTTTTGTTACTCCAATTACCTTGATCTGAACTACCTTGATCATTTCTCCATTGTTGGTTCCCTTGCCCTTGCGGGTTATATCTCCATTGCTTTTGTTTCCCTAAACCTTGGTAGGGTTGTCTTTGATAACCACCTTGAGAGTTGTTGACATAATTTGCTTCTTTGTAATCCTCATTTGACATGGGTTGCACGTCTTCCACAACATTCACCTTTTTTGTTTGGCTTTCAATGAACATCTTCATCAACACATTGATGTTGGTTGCAAGCCCGACAATTACTTGATCTCTTTCTTGGTTCTCCTTAATTATGTTCATCTAGGAAGGAGTACCATATGCAATTCCACCCGTGGTGTCTTCTGAGTGCCAAGCTTGGTTATGTTCTGCCATCTTGTCAAGGATTGTGTGACCCTTGCAAATGTTTTATCCATAAAGGATCCATCAGCTGCATTTTTGGTTGTGGATTGATTCATAGGATCCAAGCCCATATAAAACTTCTCCAACAAGATGTTGTCCGAAAAACCATGATTCAGTGACCTCACTAGATATAGCTTGAATCGATCCCACGCCTCATGTAGATGCTCTTCCGGTAATTTCTTGAAGAAGGAAATTTTATCCCGGAACTCGGACTTTCTTGCTTTGTGGGAACCATTTTTCTAGGAAAGCTCGGACAAGCTCGGGCCAAGTGTGAATGGAATTAGGCGGCAGTAACGAACCGGTCGATCGTTCCGAGAGTTTATCCTCGTTTCCCCCTTTTCAGATTCATTATATGTGGATCAGCTTCATTACGTTGTGTTAGAGTGGTTGGCTCGGGTTCGGGGCGATTTTTGGAGAGAAATGAGACACTTAGTCTCTTATCTTGGTCCAATAGTGGAAAAGTCAACCGGAAGTTGACTTATTGGTAGACAACTTCGGATTACAGATTTTATGGTTAGGATAGCTTCGTTAGGTGATTTAAGACTTAGGAGTGTGTTCGGAATGAATTTTTGATGTTCGATGTAGAATTAGGCTTGAATTGGCAAAAGTTAGTTTTTGACGATTTTTGGTCGGCAGGGGAAACTAGGCTATCGCGGTCGGAATGGAATTCCAATAGTTGGAGCGGGTTCGTAATGTCATCTTGGATATGTGTGCAAATTTTTGCAGGTCAATTGGATGTGTTTTGGTTGATTTTGGCATCATTGGCGAAATTAGAAGTTTCAAAGTTCATAGGCTTGAATTTGATGTGATTTTAGTGTTTTTGCGTTATTTTTTATGTTTCGAAGGCTCGAATAAGTTTGAATGATGCTATAGGGTGTTTTGGTATGTTTGGTTGGGGCCCCGAGGGGCTCGGGATTGATTTCATATGATTGGCGGAGGTTTGAACTTGGGAAATTTGCAGCAAATAGCTGCTGGTGTTAAGCTGCTGATGTGGCCGCACCTGCGGATGGGCAGCTGAGGTGCGACGCTGCAGGTGCGAAGGTCCAGGCGCAGGTGCGAAAGGAGGCTAGGCAGGAGGAGTCCGCAGGTGCGGAAAAGGGACCGCAGGTGTGAGAAAGGGACTGTTAGTGGGTTTTCGCAGGTGCGGGTCCGCAGGTGTGAGGAAAGGTCCGCAGGTGCGGATTAACTGGGCAGAACAGTATAAAAGAATGCGTCCGCGAAATTTTGGTTATTCTTCCATTGTTGCATGCGGGTGGAGCTTATTTGAGAGCAAATTGAAGAAGATCTTCGAGGGTCTTCAGTGGAGGCAAGTTCCCGAACTATATAACTCGTTTCTATGATATTTTGTTTCGGATTAGGCTTGTAATTCGAAGTATTAAAGTGGAAAAGTTGGGGAAAATGGGGAGGAAGATTGGAAATTCTTTTGGTGATTTGAGTGGGAAATTATGATCCGATTGTGGAGTTTTTGGTATGTATAGAATCGTGGGAGGATGAGGATTCTAGTGATGAAAATTTTATCGAATTCCGAGCGTGGGCCCGAGGCTCAGGTTTTGTCGAATTTCGAGAATTGTGTTAAAAATTTATATCTTTCGATTGAGTTTTGTTCCGTTAGCGTGTATTGATGATGTTAATCTGATTTTGGTTAGATTCGGGGCTTTTGGGAGCCGATTCGATGGGCAAGCCCATCGCGGAGTAGCTTTTGGGCTATTTTGAGGTAAGTAGCAATTGTAACTCTAAACCTGAGGGTATGACACCTCGGTATTTGTTATTGTTGTGGAAAATAAGGTGACACACATGCTAGGTGACGAGCGTGGAGGCGTTCACCGATAGGGATTGTGACTTGGTCCGTCCTGTAGCGACTATTAAGCCACGTATTCGATTTGAAACCTTGTGATATCCTGTATTTTAGAAATTTATACTTGTTTATGGGCTGTGAGCCATATTTGGGGCCTTGTGCGGACCTGTATAGACCCTCAGGGGTATTTTCCATGTTTTGGGCCTTGAGCCGACCTGTTTAGACCCTCAGAGGTACTTTTACACTATTCTTACACTATCCTGATAGAACAATGTTGAACTCAGTCATGTTTTCAACTTGTTGTTATTGTCACTGTTATCACACGGTTATGAAACTCTGAGAAGTAATTTGGGCTGAGTCCCGTGAGTTGAGATGAGTTGCCCGAGTGGCTTGTGAGGATGACTGAGTGAGGCCAAGGGCCGAGTATGTGAGGATAGTTATGAATATATATGTAATGAGGTCAAGGGTCGAGTTTGTGAAGATAGTTATGAATATATATGTAATGAGGCCAAGGTCCGAGTATGTGAGGATAGTTATGAATATATATGTAATGAGGCCAAGGGCCGAGAAATGAGGATAGTTATGAATATATATGTAATGAGGCCAAGGGCCGAGTATATGAGGATAGTTATGAATATATTTGTAATGGGGCCGAGAGCCGAGTATGAGAGGATAGTTATGGATCGGGCTGCACGCCGCAGAAATATATATGTTATATATTACATATGGATCGGGCTGCACGCCGCAACAATATATACATTATGTTTGGATCAGGCTGCACACCACAATAATAAATATATACATTATGTATGGATCGGGCTGCACGTCGCAGCAACATACATTATATATGGATCGGACTACATGCCGCAGCAATATATATATTGGATTGGGTTGCACGCCGCAATAATATAGTGCTTGGGCTGAAGGAGCCCCTCCAAGAGTCTATACACCCCTAGTGAGCGCAGTCGACTGTTATATGTATCGGGTTGCACGCCGCAACATATGTTATATGGATTGGGTTGCGCGCCGCAACAATATATATAGGTATTGGAGCGGGATGCACCCCGCATCAGTTGTTATACAGTACCTGATGAGTGAGAGTGTTGAGTGTGAGAATTGACTTATGAGAGTAGAGTCACGAGTGACTGAGAGTCTTGCCCAAGAGGCTTTATTGTGAGTGATATTGTGCTCGAGAGCCTTATGTTTTATGAAACTACTGTTTTTCACTCTTCTTTACACTAAGCCTATGATAATAAATGTTTGATAAATGTTTTTATACGAGATTTTTAAATGGAAACTGGAATTTTTTGAAATACTCGAAAATGTAAATTCTTGACTTGATTCACTTATTTTCCACAGTCACTTATTATATGCATTTGCATGATTTATAAATGCTCGTCACTACACTCATGTTTCTAGATACCTTGGTTACTTACTGAGTTGACGTACTCACGTTACTCCCTGCACCTTATGTGTAGATTCAGGTACCGGGGTAGAGCAATAGTTGAGCTATCCCATTTGGAGCATTGTTCAAAGATTGTGAGGTAGCTGCTCGGCGTACGCAACCTACTCTTTCTCCTTCCTACTATATCATTTGTACTTTACATTCCCAGATTTGTGGTAGTAAAGGATTTGTATTAGACTGTATCACTTCTTAGATGCTCATGACGGTTGACTCCAGATATTGGGACTGTGCTTAGATGTTCTAATAATTTTTATTTTATTTGAAATGCTTAAGAAACGGAATTATTATGGAAATTCGGATATTTGATGTTTTAAGTGGAAAATCATTTCATTATTTTCAGTAAATTGGCTAGCCTAGTATCACGATAGGCGCCATCACAGCCAGTTGTGATTTGGGGTCGTGACAAGTTGGTATCAGAGCGATAGGTTACATAGGACTCAACGGTCATGAGCAGGTTTAGTAGATTCTTGCGGATCGGTACATATACTTCTGTACTTATCTTCGAGAGGCTGCAGAACCCTTAGGAACAATCTCATTTTTCTTGAATTCTTGTCGTGCGAATCCATTTTATTCAGCCAAGAGCGTAACTCTCGAATTCCTTCCATGTATTGGAACGCGCACGAGAGCGCTTGGTATCAGCTGTGCATCGACGGCTTATGACTTTCATGGATGAGATGTGATTTTGGCATGTTGGTAATGGGCCAGTCTGGAGGACTTGAGATCGGATTCATTCTGTGGCTTGAGTGCTGAGACTTCGTTGTGTCAGCACATGTATTTGGGGACTTATATGTTTGTTGATGTCCTTACTGACGGGACTTTGTGGCTGGATGCCTATGTGGTGAGTGTGATTTAATGGTTAGATGTGTTCAGACTGTGATTTGTGACAAAAGGAGTGGCTGGGAATATGGCAAGAACTATTGAGTGTTTGATTTTCGTCTCGATTTGGTATATGGCTTCGAGTTGTGAGTGTATTGGAAGACCTCTCATGTTGTTCAGTTTTGGAGCGAAGCGGATCTTTTTGTTGAGTTATGAGTTCCTGCTGATGTCTTTTGGGCTAATCATTTCCCCAGTAGAGTTCGTGTATTCGATTAACGGTGTATTCCAGCCGTATCAACACTCCTTTGTTATTGTATTCATTGATGGCATCCTGGCGTATATCCGTAGCTAAGGGTAGAATATTCCTATGTTTCATCACATTTCGCCCATTTTCTGGATATTCCCCATGAGCCTTCAGTTACATTTGTTCATGTGTCGACTCCAGTGAGCGATACTGTTGTTGTGGACCGTGTGTATCGATCATGTGTGATATCTATTGGGGGTCTGGAGACCCGAGTGGACCTACTGTTACTCAACACGGTCGATTTTGATGTGATATTGGGCATGGATTGGTTATCTCTGTGTCATGTTGTTCTTGATTGTCACGCTAAGACCGTGACCATAGCTATGTCCGGATGTCCGAGGGTTGAGCGGAGAGGGTCTTCTGATTTTGTGCCTAGCAGGGTGATTTCCTACCTGAAGGCTCAGCGGATGGTTGAGAAGGGGTGTTTATCGTATCTGGCTTTTGTGAGGGATGTCAGTGGTGAGACTCCCGCTATTGATTCGGTTCCTGTGGTCTGTGACTTTCCGGACGTGTTTCCTGCAGACCTGCCAGGCATGCCACCTGACAGGGACATTGATTTTGGTATTGACCTGGTGCCAGGCACTCAGCCTAATTCTATTCCACCTTATCATATGGCACCATCGGAGCTAAAAGAATTAAAGTAGAAGCTTTAGGAACTCCTAGATAAGGGGTTCATTTGGCCTAGTGTGTCACCTTGGGGTGCACCGGTATTGTTTGTAAAGAAGGAGGATGGTTCTATGTGTATGTGTATTGATTATCGGCAGTTGAACGGGGTTATGGTGTAGAATCTTATCCCTTACCTCGTATAGATGACTTGTTTGATCAGTTGCAGGGTGCAGAGCAATTTCCAAGATTGACTTGCGTACCGGCAATCATCAGTTGAAGATTCGGGGGCCAGACCTTCTGAAGGCTGCTTTCAGGACTAGATATGGTCATTATGAGTTTCTGGTTATACCATTCGGGCTGACCAATGCCCCGGTAGCCCTTATGCACTTGATGCACCATGTATTTCGGCCTTATATGGATTCTTTTGTCATCGTGTTTATTGACGACATCTTGGTGTATTCTTAATCTTGAGAGGATCATGAGTAGTATTTGAGAGTTGTGCTTCAGACCTTGAGGGAGAAGAGATTGTATGCAAAATTTTTGAAGTATTCGTCCTGCCATCAGCGTTAGGTTCTTATACCGCATATTGTGATGCCTCGAGGGTATGCGTTGTTTGTGTTTAGATGCAGGAGGATGTAGTAATTGCGTGATAGTTATGATCTTCGGAAGTGTAGAGAGAGATATCAGTTTGAGGCTAACCCAACAGGGGTATCTCCACGGGTTGTCCTAGGGTGTCTGAACCTTATGTTGTTCGGTAGCAAGTTCCTTCTACCAGTAAATGATATATGTTGTAATTGGGTTTATATCGCTTGTGGAAGTTGGCATGACTATCACAATAGTGAATGCGAGGTTTGCAGATGACTTGAGCGGTTAGACGGGTTGTGTTATTATGGGCATTATGAGTTATTGTTCGTCTTGATCGTTGGCTTCGAGCCAAATAGGGGAGTCTGTTAATGATAAGTTAATTGCACGATTATATGCCGTATTGATTTCAGTTCAAGGTATATTGGTGGACCAGTTATGACGTGCAGAGGTGGAATCTGGGAATGACTCGAGTAATGGAAATTCTTCGATACAGGTCGTAATGTACTATATTGGGTAAATGGGTTCTATTGGATGATTGAGTATTAGGGATGTGCTATGTATTCGAGCGGGGGAAGTGAGGTCAGATACAGAATTCTTTCGCTTCATGGACTTCGAGACTGAGAGTTCTCATAAACAGGTTATTTTGTGGTAGTGAACTGTGAAGATGCAAGCAAAGCTAGTCGGATGTTAGTATGTACCATGATTCAGTCATTGTGAACTTTTCAGTAATTTATCTATTTGTTATGGGTGACCAGAGTTGATTCAGGGTTATTGGTAGGCCCGTATGAGTGTGTGTTCTGCACCGAGGCGGAATTGCTGACTCCGAATTTCTAGTTTTGAGGAATGTACCATTTGATTGTGATTGAGTTTATTCATGTTCTGGGGTGATCTACGAGCTACCCTTCGGTGTAGTTATATGCACTTACGGTGCAGGTTTATTTGGGCTTTATAGCGGGATCTAAGTAAGGTAAGTATTTGGGTATTGCGAGATTGAGGCGTATTGATTATGCACTTTCTGATTCGTATGGCATGGTATCGTCAGGTTTCCCCATGGTTATGGCAATTCACTTTTAGTACTTGATGTCGAATTTCGAACGGTTATTGATTTTGGGCAAGGCGGCTTGTAGTATTTCATGTGGACCAGCATTGGATGAGTCCGCGCAGCGTAGCAGAGTTATGTAGGGGAATGAACTTTGGTATTGGATTAGTGTGTTTTGATTTTCACGGTGTGTGCCAGGCTTTTAGCATGATGTTGTGGTGGTATTATTAATTGCAGGATAGTCCTCTCACGCGAATCTTTCGTATAACTTGATTACGTTGAGATGTTGCTATTGAGTGCACGAGTTGCACAGGTTATGGCTCCTAATTATATCTATGTGTCATGTAATCAGAGTGGTCATGTTGGATGAGAAGAGGCCATTAGACCTAGAATGAATATTGTCAGAATTATCTACAGCATAGTTGGAAGGATAAATATCGGGAGTCGACTTAGAAATCTGCTATATTTCTTGTTTTGGAAGGGGGAGCTTCATGTCTGACTGATCGGATGAATGGTTGTTAGTTTCTATGTGTTTCTTTCATCATCGGCAATATATGAAAGTGTTAGAGCGAGGCATTTTTTTATAATAGGTTATCTACCAATATTGAGTTGTTCTGAGCAGTTATTGTGGTTAAGAGTTATCACTATAATTGTTTGAGTCATGCGGTGTATTATGTGATTTCATCTGGGGTGCGTATATGGCTTTGATCCAGCATGTTCAGACCTATTCAGTTTATAGTTGTGGAATTTTGATCTTGCATATTACTTCAGAAGTGGAAATTTGGTTCTAAGGTTTATGGGTCAGGTTGGATTTCGAAATTTCAATTGTGTTTTGCTATTGGACCTATATGGGATAGGGTGACATGGGATCACCCCCGGGTATGTGCATGGAGAGGTTACGTGGCAGTTCGATGGTGTTGGAGAACAACCCTTGGCACGTTCGAGACGAACGTATGTTTAAGTGGGGGAGGATGTAACGACATGGTCGGTCGTTCCGAGAGTTTAGCCTCGTTTCCCCCGTTTTTGCTTCATTATATGTGGTTCAGCTTCATTACGTTGTGTTAGATTGGTTGGCTCGGGTTCGGAGCGGTTTTTGGAGAGAAATGATACACTTAGTCTCTTATCTTGGTCTAATAGTGGAAAAATCAACCGAAAGTTGACTTATTGGTAGATGACCTCGGATTGCGTATTTTATGGTTTGGATATCTTTGTTAGAAGATTTGGGACTTAGGTGTGTGTTCAGAATGAAGTTTTGATGTCCGATGTAGAATTAGGCTTGAATTGGCGAAAGTTAGTTGTTGGCGATTTTCGGTCGGCAGGGGAAAATAGGCTATCGGGGTCGGAATGAAATGTCGACAGTTGGAGCAGGTTCGTATTGTCATTTTGGATATGTGTGCAAATTTTCAGGTCAATCGGATGTGTTTTGGTTGGTTTCAGCATCATTGGCGAAATTAGAAGTTTCAAAGTTCATGGGCTTGAATTTGATGTGATTTTAGTGTTTTAGCGTTGTTTTTGGTGTTTCGAAGGCTCGACTAAGTTTGAATGATGCTATGGGGGTGTGTTGCTATGTTTAGTTGGGGCCCCAAGGGGCTCGGGATTGATTTCGGATGGTTGGCGGAGGTTTGAACTTGGGAAATTTGTAGCAAATAGTTGCTGGTGTGGCCGCACCTGCGGATGTATGACGCCACAAGTGCGAAGGTCCAGGCGCAGGTGCGAAAGGAGGCTACGCAAAAGGAGTCTGCATGTGCGAAGAATTGGCCGCATCTGCGAGGCCGCATGTGCAGAAAAGGGACCGCGGGTGCGAGAAAGGGACTGTTAGTGGGTTTTTGCAGGTGCGCACCTGGGACCGTAGGTGCGAGGAAAGGTCCGCAGGTGCGGATTAACTGGGCAGAACAGTATAAAAGAATGCCTCCGCAATATTTTGGTTATTCTTCCATTGTTGCATGCGGGTGGAGCTTATTTAAGAGGAAATTGAAGAAGGTCTTCGAGGGTCTTTAGTGGAGGTAAGTTTCCGGACTATATAACTCGTTTCTATGCTATTTTGTTTCGGATTAGGCTTGTAATTCGAAGAATTAAAGTGGAAAAGTTGGGGAAAATGGGGAAAAATATTGGAAATTCTTTTGGTGATTTGGGTGGGCAATTATGGTCCAATTGTGGAGTTTTTGGTATGTATAGAATTGTGGGAGGATGAGGATTCTAGTGATGTAAATTTTATCGAATTCCGAGACGTGGTCCCGGAGCTTGGGTTTGGCCAAATTTCGAGACTTGTGTTAAAAATTTATATCTTTCGATTGGGTTTTGTTCCGTTAGCGTGTATTGATGATGTTAATCTGATTTTGGTTAGATTCGGAGCTTTTGGGAGCCGATTCGAGGGGAAAGCGCATCGCAGAATAGCTTTTGGCTATTTTTAGGTAAGTAACGATTGTAACTCTAAACCTGAGGGTATGACACCTCGATATATGTTATTTTTGTGGCAAATAAGATGATACACATTCTAGGTGACAAGCGTGGGGGCGTGCACCGATAGGGATTGTGACTTGGTCCGTCCCGTAGCGACTATTAAGCCACGTATTCGATTTGAAACCTCATGATATCCTGTATTTTAGAAATTTATACTTGTTTATGGGTTGTGAGCCATGTTTGGGGCCTTGTGCCGACCTGTTCAGACCCTCAAGGGTATTTTTCATGTTTGGGGTCTTGTGTCGACCTGTTTAGACTCTCAGAGGTACTTTTACACTATTCTTACACTATCCTGATAGAACAATTGTGAACTCAGTCATGTTTTCTACTTGTTGTTACTTTCAATGTTATCACACGGTTTTGAAACTCTGAGAAGCAATTTGGGCTGAGTCCCGTGAGTTGAGATGAGTTGCCCGAGTGGCTTGTGAGGATGACTGAGTGAGGCCAAGGGCCGAGTATGTGAGGATAGTTATGAATATATATGTAATGAGGCCAAGGGCCGAGTATGTGAGGATAGTTATGCATATATATGTAATGAGGCCAAGGGCTGAGTATGTGAGGATAGTTATGAATATATATGTAATGAGGCCAAGGGACGAGTATGTGAGGATAGTTATGAATATATATGTAATGAGGCCAAGGGCTGAGTATGTGAGGATAGTTATGAATATATATGTAATGAGGCCAAGGGACGAGTATGTGAGGATAGTTATGAATATATATGTAATGAGGCCAAGGGCTGAGTATGTGAGGATAGTTATGAATATATATGTAATGAGGCCGAGAGCCGAGTATGAGAGGATGGGCTGCACGCAGCAATATATATGATATATATTATATATGGATCGGGCTGCATGCCGAAGCAATATATACATTATGTATGGATCGGGCTGCACGCCGCAGCAATAAATATATACATTATGTATGGATCGGGCTGCACGCCACAACAACATACATTATATATGGATCGGGCTGCACGCCGCATCAATATATACATTAGATCGGGTTGCACGGTGCAGCAATATAGCGTTTGGGCTGAAGGAGCCCCTCCAGGAGTCTGTACACCCCTAGTGAGCGCAGTCGACTGTTATATGGATCGGGCTGCACGCCGCAGCATATGTTACATGGATCGGGCTGCGTGCCACAGCAATATATATATATACGTATTAGAGCGGGCTGCGCGCCACAACAGTTGTTATATCGTACCTTATGAGTGAGAGTGCTGAGTGTGAGCATTGACTTATGAGAGTAGAGTCACGAGTGACTGAGAGGCTTGCTCGAGAGGCTTTATTGTGAGTGATACTGTGACCGAGGGCCTTATGTTTTATGAAACTATTGTTTTCACTCTTCTTTACACTGAGCCTCTGATGATAAATGTTGGATAAATGTTTTTATATGAGATTTTTAAATGGAAATTGGAATTTTATGAAATACTCAAAAATGTAAATTCCTGACTTGATTCACTTATTTTCCACAATCACTTATTATATGGATTTACATGATTTATAAATGCTCGTCACTACACTCATGGTTTTAGATACTTTGGTTACTTACTGAGTTGGCGTACTCACATTACTCCCTGCACCTTGTGTGCAAATTCAGGAACCGGGGTAGACCGATAGTTGAGCTACCCCATTTGGAGCATTGTTCGAAGATTGTGAGGTAGCTGCTCGGCGTCTGCAGCCTACTCTTTCTCCTTCCTACTCTTTCATTTGTACTTTACATTCCCAGATTTGTTGTAGTACAGGATTTGTATTAGACTGTATCACTTCTTAGATGCTCATGACGGTTGACTCCATATATCGGGACTGTGCTTAGATGTTCTAATCATTTTTATTGTATTTGAAATGGTTAAGAAACAAAATTATTATGGAAATTAAGATATTTGATGTTTTAAGTGGAAAATCATTTCATTATTTTCAGTAAATTGGCTAGCCTAGTATCATGATAGGCGCCATCACAGCCAGTTGTGGTTTGGGGTCATGACAATTTTTGATCCATTGTCTTGTGTATCCAGTTAGAGAGTACTTGAACACCCACAACCTTAGGGCATCATCTGAAATGTGATTCTGCTTGTGCATCGCACACACACTCAAGATATTTTTCAGATTTTGTGTCGGATCATCATCTGTGGAATTTCGAAATCCCATATGCCTTGAGCATTAGGATTAGATTGTGTTCCACCTTGAAGGTGGAAGCATCAAATAATGGAGGGACAATGGAATTTGTATCCTCAATATACTCATCTATATCCGCAAAAATATTTTCTTATCCCTGCTCGCCCATGTTTACCTAGTGACACCAAGCAAAGTGTGATGGAATAGAAGAAGACGTAAATTAAAGCGCACATTAATGAGTAATTTAAAAACCATATTTCCCGGCAATAGTGCCAAAATTTGACACGCTCAAATTACATATAAATAAATGGTGTAAGGCGGTCGATGTCAAATACAATAACCCAACTAGGTTGGGGTCGAATCTCACAGGGAAAAGGTGTGAAAAGGTTATTTGAATAGTGTGAAACTTGACTTAAGTCATAATCCTACTCCGTTAGCTTAAAAGAGAGTGTTGTAATTATGAGTTATCGAGAATTTTTTTATGAGAATGTAATTAATTTAATTAAGGAAACCAAGGTTTTATCCCCATCAATGGAATGTAATGTTACCGGTGTTAATATGATATATTTCTAATGGAAGGTCCTTTGATATGCAAATGGTTTCTAAATGACTACCCAATATTTTTCAATAGTTAAGTAGTATTTTCTCTTTATGATTTTCCCAAATATAAAAGAGTTACAATTAAGAACAACCAATTATGCCAAATAGAACCCACTTATTCCTAAGCGATTCTATTAAACAATATTTAAAGCCTTGAGTTTTTGCTATTCAATTCTACCAAACTCTAATCCACTTTTCCAAGTAATGATAGAGTGAAATGGCATTAGTCAATGTTTGCAACCACCAATNTATGAGTAGCTAGTTTTAAATACTAAGATTGTGGACCATAAATGGCGTAATGTTAATGGATGTTTACCATTTAATATATATATATATATATATATATATTAAATGGTAAACATCCATTAACATTACGCCATTTATGGTCCACAATCTTAGTATTTAAAACTAGCTACTCATACTAGAATCTAAGAACAAAGCAATAAATAAAGTCATAAAACATACAAAGATACAAGATTCTCTCTTCAAAATCTTCCAAAATGTAGCCTCTTTTTTAGACAAGATTCCTCACAAAAACCCAAGTTATTCTATTTATAATGGGCTAAAAGTCTGGGTCAAATTTTGACAAAAATACCCATGCAGATAAAATCTGCGATCACAGAATGGGTATCACTTTCGCGGCCCACGTAAGTGCAAGCCCATCGCATAATTGAATATCTAGTTGCCCAATTTTCCGTCGCAGATCAATTATGCAGTCCGCACATTGATTTCACGATCTCGTTTGATGCCGCAAAATTGTTCTAGCAGAAACTTTCTTTGCACTTCTGCAGTCATTATGCGGTCCGCACAAATGTTATGCGACCGCAAAATAGACCGTATAATCGACTCTCAGGACTGGGTTGACTTGCTTCACGTTGCGGTTGGTTTGCGGACCGCACATCACTTTTGTGGTCGCAAACCTGCTAGATTTCTGTCCTTTTATGGGTTTTTGTCATTTTTTCCTTGTTCTTGGTTTTTCAAGTCTAGTTTGCTGCAAAACACCAAAACTAAATAAGAATTGACTTAAAATGCTTTAAAAAATGAGTTAAAGTCTTTGTAATTAGTATCAAAAGTGTGGCAATTCTACAGCACATCAACATATATCACAAGCTGCGTGAGTCTCACTTTGCATCGAGGCTAAAGTCAGCTTCCTTATTTTTTTAGCCATAGCATCAAGTTGTACCTTCCCAGATGTGTTAGCGTCAACCTGGTGAACACCAATTGATCTTCTTCTTTCAGCACTCTCAGAGGGCCATTGGTTTGCATCTTCAGATAACTCATCAAGAATTATAACTATCTCCTCTAGAGTCTTCTTCATCAAGGGGACTCCAGCTGTATTGCTCAATGTTCTACGTGAGACCGGTGTCAATCCATACTAAGAGTCCTGGAGTTGCATCAAGATTTCAATTCCGCTACGCTAACACTTTTGAACAATCTCCTTAAATATCTCCCGCGCTTCAAAAATAATTTTTGTATCTTTCTGGAAGAAGTTATGGATTACTCTTCTAAACTTGCCCGTTTTAGCTGAGAAGAAATATTTATCAAGGAATTTTCTGATCATCTCCTCCCAAGTTCTAGATCCCTTAGGCAAGCTTCGAAGCCACTATTTTGCATCATCTTTGAGTGTAAAGGGTAATGACCTCAAATACACTGCATTTGTGATAAACCATTGAATTTAAAGGTGTTCATAATCTCCTCAAAGCCCATTAGATGTGTATTTGGATCTTCGTTTGGTTTCCCTCTGAAGACACAACAATTCCGAAGTGTTTGAAGCAACCCTTGCTTCAACTCGAAATTGTTTGTTGCAATTGGAGGTAGTCTAACACTTGATAAATCTATATTGTAGACCGGTCTAGCATAATCGTCAAGTGGTCTCCCAGGCATGAGAGTTATATTTGCGAGCTGGTCTGCACCCAAGGGTTGATTTTGAGAAATTCTCTGACCCCTCTCTTATTCAGAGATAATCTGTGCATCTCTAATAGCTGCTTCCTCAGCATCCCGTGCAGCTTGTTCTCCTGTTGGGTTTCTTCTCTCGCACCAAATCCACATTATCTTCACCAATTCCAGCCATATCTTTTGTTGAGGATTGACCAACCTTTTCTAATGTCTCCATGAGATTTCTTTCCTTCCTCATCTGTCGCATTTGTTTTTCTATCTCGGGCTCATATAGTAGCACTTCTTTTGCAGAATCTCGAGTCATGCACCAATATTAACCCGTAACACGCGCACAATTCAACAACACCAAATGTAAAATGGGAAAAATAAAAATATAATAAAAAGAAAAATTCCTGAATTAGCATTACAAACTATTTCAAACACTATTGATTTTCAATTTCCGGCAACGACGCCAAAATTTGACGAGCGCAAAACACACATTTAAATTCTACTCACAAATCAAATATACTATAGTATAATATCGTATCCACAGGGATTGGATTTAAACAGTATTTTTGTAGTTTCTAGCTTGATTGCTATTCAAGATGATCAACAATTGAGATTTTTATGATTTCTAACTAAAATTAACTAAGAGTCTAAAGCTATTGACTAATGATAATCAAAACAAATATAAGTAAGGAAGTTATCAGTGGAAGAAAATAGGGGTTGATAGGATAGGTTCAAGATAAGTGTTTGGGACCTAACTCTAGATAGTTGACTTCAAATGTTCAAGTGAGCCTCTCGAATTCACTTTATTATTAGTTCAAACGTTCAGTGAAAACTCCTCTCTCGATTAAGTCTTAACCTCATAAGATGAACCAATTTAAGAACATGAAGATATGCAAAAAAGCGTAGTGGATTGGTCTTTAAGAGAACCTCTTTCAATTATTCTCCTAACTAGGTTTAATCAATGATTCAACTAGCCTCTTTCGATTACTAAGAAGAATTAATAAACTCAACCAACATTAAAATGCAAATATATCACAAGTTATATCTCTCTCGATTACATGAACAAGTGAAATATAAATACAATAATCAAATCATCCAAAAATGCTTCACTACATAAAACTAGAGTTGTAATCCATAAACAATCATCAATACACAAAATCCATCAAATCCTAAAGATAACTATTCCATAGATATGCAGTAATTCATCAAAATAAAATTAAAGTATAGGAAAATATAAATTCAATCCAAACTCGTGTCTTGGATGGGGAAGGAATGATTAAATCCTTGTTATCGTACTTCAAATTCCTCCTTAGCCTCCTTAGGTCGAATATGTGTCAAAAATATAGAAAAATAACATTTTCCGTGTATTTATACCAATTAGGGTTGGGCCCAAATGAAATCACCTTTTCCTAGCCGAAATATGACATTTACTCTGTAAAAAAAAAAGAGCACAGGCGCGCCACATGGGGAGAAGCGCCATGTGGGGCATTAGTGGGGAAATCAAGAGAGCTCAACAATTCAATAAGCAGCAAAAATACACTGTATTGTCGCGCTATGCCTCGCACTCTGCGTCGCACTAGTGCAAATTTCTCAGAGTACGACCCAAATCTTGTGTTTTGACGTCCAGACTTGGTTCTCGACCCCCGAACACGATCTCGGCTTAATCTCTTAGGTTTTTACTCAAAATTCAAAGCTCTAAATAGCTCGAATTATCTCTATAACATCTACATCACACGAAATCACTCCCACAAGGCATAAAACACACAATAAGTGCAAAACACTACCGATTAAAGTTCAAAACAAGTAAAGTGCAGTGAATTAGAGGGCAATAAACGACTAAAATATGAGATTATAGCACCTTCAATTCACGAAAACTTTCTGCTTCTTCTTTATCCGATGAGTCTTCTCTAATATGTTCCTCACTAGTACCATAAAAGTATTCATTATCTGAATTATGTTGCGAATCTGGACCATGTCTCTCCTGGCTTGCAGCTGGAATTACCTGCACAGGTCCTAGATCCACTATAATCTGACCTCATTTGGATTGCTTACAAGTTGTGTCTGCTCTGAATGGGATCATCATCTCTTCATTGGAGAAGTTACCATTATTATGTTCCCCTTTGTCTTTCCCAGCTTCTTGAGATACTTCAATAGAATTGAGTGTATCTTCCTTTTGTAGTCCTCTTTGCTTTTTTGTCTTTTTGATTTTTTTGTTTCTTTACCTATCTCTTCCTACTCCATTGTTTCCTTTATTCTATTCCCATAAGATTTCTTTGGCTTTTGCTTGACCCATATCATGTTCTTTACTTCAGAAAAGATTATGTCTTTATTGGTTGCTTTCTTTTCTTTTTCTTCTTAGTCTTCTTAATTGACATCATGGTTCTTCGTAGTTGTGCTTCAGCAGTGGTCTGCATATTGTTTGTGCCTTCTTTCATTCCCTTTTCCTTGTCAATATTGTCCTTGATAAATTCCTTCTTCTTTCCTTTGCTCTTATCTATTATAATTTTTGGGGGTATAACCTTGTCTTTGGATTTCTTATTTTTCCTGCACTTGACTTGGATGAACCCATTCCATCTTGAATGTCATTCTTTGTTTAGTATGTGCTAGTTTTGTCTTTGGTTGCCTCTATTTGAATCCCTGAAGCCCATTCTCTTTTTGCAGTATTGATTTATGGCTCATTTTTTCCCTTCTTTATCCATTGCCCTTCGTCCATCTTAGAATCGTTCTTTCTACCCTTAACCTTACATTTGGTGTGATCATGGCCTTGCAATTTGCATTTTTTAGAGAATGCTGGAACACCTTCATATTCTAGTTTCTGTTCGTGACCTTGTAGCCCAACTCCGTGATCTTCCTTCCCAACAAAAACATTCTTAGGTAATGGCTTGAGTAGATCCACTTCCACTCTTACATTTGCCAAGTTAGGGCCTAGATTTGATTGTTGTTGCAACATATTCTTTAAAAGGGGCTTCCACTTGTGCTAAATTTTATTTTAGGTAATCCTAATTAAAAATGTGATACTTTAATTCAGCAGTAACGCCCAGATTAGGGCCAAAGATGTTTCTTGTCATGACCCAATTCCATATAAGGCCGTGATAGCGTCCAACACCGTTGTTAGACAAGCAATAATGAATAACCTAATGATATTCACGAGTTTCCCATGTAGTAATTTTCCCTAATTTAAAAGATTTAATGAGAAACAGATTTAAGTTAATAAATGAAAACAACTAGAAATATCTATAACCATAGGAACAAAACCAAAATCACAAGTCTACTAAAGTGTGTAAAGATCTATTGTCACACGTATATGGGCAAATAGTAGAATATACAAAAGATGTCTACCCTATTGTCTGAAATAGAATAGATAGGAACAAAACGAAAGAGAGACTCTGGCATGCAGTTGAACGGCTCGGAAGGGCAGCTCATCGTCTAATCTCGAACCAGGGCCAAGTATGCGCGCCGAACGGATATCCCGATGCACCCGCCTCAAATCCTACACAATTAAGTGCAGAAGTGTAGCATGAGTACATAAACCATTCTAACCTCGAAAAAGTAGTGACGAGGGGTTGACTTTAACACTTACTAAGGCTAATGATAATAAGTCAAATTATAACTAAACATGGATTACAAAAAATAAATTAAAACTCAACAACAAGAGATGATAAATATCCTTTTTCATAATTATTAAATCCCAAATTTATCTTTCATCAAACATTGAAGTGATATCAGTTATGAAAATCCCAAGAGCTATCATGCACAAATAATGCTGAGGTCGTACGGCCCGAACCAACATAATAATATTTATATTGTGCACTGTCGAGGGTCAAACGACGCGAATCATAGATGCATCTATTTAACCTGCCGAGGCGCTCGGCCTTCTCAACAAATAGAAAACACTTTAAGAAATACAAGTTTTTCAATAACAGTCAAGTGTTCTAAATCACAACCTCAAATAAGTGAGACTTATCACTTTGGAATTATTTTACAATTTTTGGAATTATGATTTAAGCAATCCAATAGAAAAGTAAGGGCGCAATTATTTCAAGTATAGCATGATATGGGTCCTAGACTACCCGGACTTTAGCATGAATAGTAGATACGCACGGACTCTCATCACTTTGTACGTACGTAACCCCCCACAAATAGGCACACATACTAGTTAATTCGCCTATGAAAAAATTTCCCTCTTTCAAGGATGGAAAGGAGACTTACCTCGTCTCAAGGACTACTTTCCGATCCAAGGTCGTGCTCAAACCTCTAAATTTGGTGCCAAACGACTCGAAACTAGTCAAATGTTATATAAATCGATCAATTTATGCTCAAAAGTTCATATCCCAACTATTAAAGTGATTACCCAACTCTAAATGCAAGATTCCTAAAATTCACCCCTGTCCACGTGCTTGGATACCGAAAATTTTCGAAGAAAGTTGTTACCCATAACCTTAGGAACTTAAATATATGATTTTCACTAAGCTCCATAACCATTTTTGTGGTAAAATCCCATTTTTATCAAAACCTAGGATTTTCATCTGAACCCATGATTTCTAAAAATGTTCATGTTAAAATCCACCCATAAGCTATGTATTAAACTCACATTAGGTAGGAATTACTTACCTCACAAAGCTAGGTGGAAATCCCCTCCTTAAAAGCTCTCTAATCGCCCAAGAGTTCAAGAAAATGTGTTAGAAATGACCTAAGTCCAGTATTAAATGAACCTTTCTGCCCAGCGATTTTGGCACCTCCGGTGCCTTGACCGCATCTATGGTCCTACACCTGGGCTAGTTCCTTGAAGGTGCGCCTTTTTCCTTACCTGGCCGGGCTCCACTTCTGCGGACAAAATGGACCGCTTCCACGAGCCCATCCTCACCTGTGACCACGGCTCGCGCACCTGCGGTCACGTAGGTGTGTCGAAACTCCGCACCTGCGGTGGCTGGGCTGCCCTCCCTGTTCCGCTTCTGCGGCTAGGGGCTCGCACCTGCGGCTGGCCAAGCGCAAATGCAATTATTACAGAACTGGGAGCTTCAGCTGCTGCTTCAAATTTCCATCTTGGTTCGAGCCTCGTACGATCGACACTTGAGGCCCCCGGGCCCCTGCCCGAACATACTAACAAGTTTGGAATCATAAAACAGACTCACTCGCACTCTCGAAACGCCTGAAACAACATTAAAACTTATAATCTCACCCCAAAACTAATTGAATCAAACTTATGAACTTCAAGTTCTTCAATTTACTCACAATGCGTCGAAATGTACTTAAACTACTTGTTGAAACTAAATTTTTTATGCAAGTCTTAAATGACATTACAGAACTATCCGGATCTCGAAATTTTGTTTGGTCCTCCATATCACCAAAACCCGCTCCAACCCAAATTTAAAGAACTTCAAAATCCTCCAAGAACCGACTTTTGATATTAGGTGCCGAAACGCTCCCGTTCATCCAAAGCTCGAACCGAGCATACGACCAAGTCTGAAATAATCATACAAACCTATTGGAATCATCAAATCCCTATTCCGAGATCGTTTATTCAAAATATTGACCGAAGTCAAACCTAGCCTTTTTAGGCCAACTTAAGGAACCAAATGTTCCTATTTCGACCCGAACCCCTCCAAATCTCAAACTAACCACCCCCGCAAGTCATAAAATAGTAAAAGTACATACGAGGAGTCTTATTTAGGGGAACGGGGTTCTAAAAAGCAAAACGACCGATCAGGTCGTTACATTTCTTCATTAGGGTCGAAATCAGGGGACAATTTGATCATAAGATAAATGAGCCAAAATCCCCAAAACTCTTTCGAAATACACTTCATTTAGACCAACTTCATTATTCGAATCAATAAAGACATGCTTGTAATCATAATCCACAATTCTAACTTTGCCTTCTAGAGGAATTTGCTCCAAAAGGTTCGATCTGATGAGTTCGATTTGTTCTGCCATAGGTGATATTTTCAACTAGTGTCCATTTGCATTCTTCGGCCATCACGCCATAGTCATTTTCTGCTTTAAAAATTACCACCGGTATCCCATTATGTGTAGTCTGTCGTGCCACCACCTTAGACCTAGGTTTAGGAGTGCTAGCTTACATGGTACCGCAACAACTAGCATATCCCAAATTGAAGTAATTGCATCCACAAATGTGGTTGATCCAGCTGTGGAAGCCTTATTATCAGTTGGACGCGACGGTGTAGTTTCGGGCAGCATCACCATAGATTGGTGCATGTGCACTGGTCGCCCAAAAGATGACTGTTGTGTAACTATTAGAACTTTCGTACGAACAGTGCATTTGCATATGTTGTTTTTTATTGTGAGAAAAGATGAAGAACTTCATATAACAACAAGACCAAGCCGGACTAAGTCATTTGAAAAACGTATTAGGAGCAGAAGCAACATTTGTAGTACTCAACTTGCTTCCTTGTTGAAAGAAATAATAATCATCTTATCTATATAGCTCATGTTTTCGATCTGACATGCAATTCCAGTCATGCATAACTCGGGTTTGCCTTGGGAGGTTAATTGAATGCAGAGGCGGACCTACATGGTCACTGAAGGGGTCACCGAAACTCGTTAGTTTCGACAAAAAGCGTGTATAATATTTGTATATACATTAAGGATCCTTTAAATAATTTTGATGTGCCCTTCAAACTCAGAAGTTGGGTTGCTGTGCTGGTTTGGCATGCAGCAATTATTTCTCCCTCGCAACCAGGGTTCAAGACCCAGCGCCAGTAGTTGTTGCCTTTTTTCAATTTATTTTCTTTTCCTCTTTTAATTCAAGGTAGTTTAGTATTCAATATTTTGTGCTCAACTTGAATTTTTTTTCTTTATTTTTTTTGAGTTCAAAAATATTTTAGCACCAGTACATATAGTGAACTTACTTTAGCTTTTTTCCCTTCAAATCTCTCTCTCAAAAGCCCCAAACGAGGATTCTTTCCACGATTAGTTCTTTAGAACTTCAACATAAAACAGTCAGAAACGTTTTTGAGAAACGTCCTTCTAGACGCTGAAAAAGTAGTAGAGAGACATAAAAATATTAAAATAAATTAGGAGGGTGTAAAATATTTCATTAGCAAGAAAAAAAGTATATATATTTTTTTATCATGATAACTAAAATTATAAGTATCACCATTTTCTTGATTTGTATTAAAATAAGTAATTCAACAAAATTTCCCCCAAAAGGAGTAATAGAAAAACTCCAAAAGTACTTCTGCCTTCAAAAATCAATTTGGCAAAGTAGCATATCTCTGTCGATTTAACGATGGAGATTGAGACTCGTCTTGAACTGCTTAACGAATATTTAATCTTGATTTTATTTGAGTAAGTTTTTGATATTTTAAAAGATCTTTATCCCGTATTTCCCTGAGATTGTAATTCAATTGGTCAAAGCACCGCCTTGTCAAGGCGAAAGCTGAAGGTTCGAGCCTCGTCAGTCCGAAGGATCCAATAAATATATCAATAAATCTCTCCCTTTTTATGAAGGGTCCTTTGACTAACTGTCTTAGAGGGAATTTCACATAATGACCAGTACAATTCGCGCATCTGTCGGTAGAAGGTTCAAACAATGTAAGTAGCTCGCAGAGAGGGAGTCAGTGACTCATAATCATTTAGTTTTAAAAGAGTTGGCATGCCAAATGTTATCGCTATTAGTTGATATATATATATATATGTTAAAGATAACGGTGTCTCCGTTGTACTCAAATCCTTGGTCCACATGAAATGTCATCCATTTCTCTCATTTTGTTTTTCATAAAAGGAAGCTTCTCGTTTTTGACACTTCACAAATGGATCATACATCACTATTAAGTAATGGGACTTTTTCATAAATATATAAAATTTCAAACTTATTTACCTGATTTATTTATGTTTTTCTATTTCCAAAAAGTAACTAAAGTTTTGTATAAATATATACAAATTAGCTCAAATCTATAATTTATCTACAATTTGAAAATAATTTTTTCAATAAAATAGGTCAAAATCTTATTCAACTATTCCTTGCTTAGATAAATTAGTGATCGTTTACTTTACATGTTTAAATTTTATGTTCATATCAAATTACTCTAATGTATTGTTACAGAAGGAATTAATAATTTGGGTCAACTATGTCGGTTAACAAATGGGGAAGGAAGAAGAGGGAGAGAAATGAGTAAAATTGGAGTCTAATGTATTATTTTATATATAAATGATAAATTGTAAATTAATTTATTATTAATTTAAATCTTCAATATTAAAGGTAAATAAATTTCCAAAGTAGTATAGACAGGTAGTTTGGCCAACATTCCTTTTTTTACTGTAACGGGCAAAGTATAAAAGGTTCTAATGTCTATATGGCACTTTTCATAGCAGGACACGGCTTAAGCGCATGGTTTTGATATAGCTGATTTACGCAATTGTCCCCTTTTTAGGTCATTATTTGAATATTGTCCCTATTTAAAAAAGTTATGTAAATATAATCTTCGAAAATTATTTCTTCTGGATAACATTAAACCTAGGTCTAATGTTTATAAATTACAAGATTTTAGACCATATCTAATATTATTTAAGAATATTATCAGTTTGCCAAAAATGAATCTTTAAACCGTTGTCTGAAATGTCCATCATTTGCGAGAAAAAATGGAGAGTCATTTACTAAACAACCTACACAAAAAGGTACAACTGACAAAAAATTCACATTTGACATTTTCTAAACTATAAAAAGAGCTCTGTAAAATTTTCACACTCTAGAGGATGCTGATACAATTGACCCGTTATAAATATATCTAATAAAAAATTATTCGTTATATCAAAGTACATAAATAAATGATAGAAATGAAGTTCATAATCCCTATTAAATAATCTAAAAGAATGAGTGACGTTATAGCTTAGCGAATAGAACCACATAATCAAAAAATTTATTAAGAAAGTCAGTGGTATATTCTTTTCATATTGTAATACAGAAAGTATGCTCTGTCAATCGATTGGGTGCGCGTTTCTTCTCCAATCTCCGCGCCTTTATCAGAAAGTCAAGGCCACATTTTTCATTAAATTCTTTCTTACGTGTCATGTCATTATCACACAAAAATGGATACTACGGTTATTTTCACACACCTTTTTTGTCCGTCTTTTAATTTTATTTGCTAAACATCCGGAGCCAAATTACAAGCTTCATCCCTCAAACTTGTTTTTTGAATTGTCTGAGGGGACTAAAAGAGGTAGACCTAGTGGCCTTCCTATTCAAAAAATTGCATGGAGTGACACTCACTGAGACAGATCTTAGCCAAGTATCATGAAATTGACAGTACTTAATAAATGGATTCCGCACATTTCTCTTATGTGACAAATAACATATTTGCCCTTTTTCTCAATCTTTCTTCTTCACGAAAAATACCACAATTCTTCAATTTTGAAAGCTTGAAATTCTTGCTCGGGGATGGAACTGGAAGTTAATGATTAATTGTTGTTAAAATTGTTTAATGTTGATCACTTGTGCTTGAAATTTCAGTTCAAAAACTGATGCAATTATAAAAATCTCCAAACTCTATAGTTGATCCTTAGAAAGTGTTGATAAAAATAAAGTGGATCTTCTTTATTATGTTAATTTATTACTAAATTGACGATTGAGATCGTTTCTGTTGGTATTTAGATGCTTTATTTTAAAATCTAAGATCATTAGCACATATTTGGAGTGGTGGTTTGATCTAAACTAAAACTGCAAATTCGAAGAATATTCCGTTAAACGACAAGAAGAATTATCGAGACTCGGATGGGCAATTTAATTAACTGATAGGTCGAATGTAAATAACACAAAGTCATGCAATCTGGTAAAGTTTGATGAACAACTAAACAACCACAAAATCAACAACAACTAAAACTATAACGACCCAGTAAAATCCCACAAGTGGGATCCGGGGAGGGTAGTGTGTACGCATACCTTACCTCTACCCCGAAGAAGTAGAGAGGATATTTCTGAAAAACCATCGTCTCAAGAAGACGGAAAAGACGAGAAGAGAAGGGAAGGGTAAACAAACACAAAATCATGCTAACTAAATTGGGTAGACTTTTAATAAATAATTTAATAGGTAAGTTGATTTTAGATAACACAAAGTTACGTCAATTTGGTAGAGTTTGATGAACAATTGAACAAGTAAAAAATCATGACAATCAGGTAGCGTTTATAAATAATTAACAATATAGGTAGAGCAACAATACACAATTCAGTAAAATCCCATTTGTGGGGTCTAGGAGGGTAGAGTGTACGCCGACCTTACCCCTATCCTGGAAGAGTAGATAGGCTATTTTCAGAAGACCCTCAAATACAATAATATCAGAAAAGAATAAAAGAATAGATTCGTTACAACAAAAGAATAAAAAATAATAATAATAATAATAACAGTGTCGTAAGGGATAACAAATAAGTAGAAGAGCAACAACACAATACTAGGCAAAATAAAAAAAAAGTGTGAATACAACATAAACCGCTAAAAGCCCTAGACAAAACTCTATTAGACTATCCAGTACAAAGAGGAAAAAATGCTCGACAGCCCCTAGCTTACAACACTAATGCTCGACCTTCACACGTTTCTATCAAGAGTCATGTCCTTGAAAATCTGAAGTCGCGCCATATCTTGCCTGATCACCTCGCCCCAATACTTCTTCGGTCGCCCTCTACCTCTTCTCATACCTGCCAAAGCCAACTGTTCACACCTCCTAACCGGCGCATCTACGATGTCTCTGCACGTGCCCGGACCATCTCAGCCTCACTTCCCGCATCTTGTCGTTCATAGGAGCAACACACTTTCTCTATCGAATATCTTCATTCCTAATCTTATCTAGTCTAGTGTGCCAGCACATCCATCTCAACATTCTCAATTCGGCTACTTTCATCTCTGGATATGTGTATTCTTGACTGGCCAACACTCATTCCCATACAACATGGTTGGTCTAACCACCGCTCTATGGAACTTACCTTTAAGTTTCGGTGACACATTCTTGTCACACAAGACTCCAGACGTTAACTGCCATTTCATCCACCCCACCCAATATGGTGCGTGACATCCTCGTCGATCTCCGCATCTCCTTGGATATTGACCCTAAGTACTTGAAACTTTCTCTCTTGGGGATGACTTGAGAGTCGAGCCTCACTTTCACGTCCACTTCCCCGGTCACGCCGCTGAACTTACACACCAGATATTTCGTCTTAGTCCTACTCAACTTGAAACCTTTGGACTCTAGGGCCTGCCTCCCCTCCAGTCTCTCATTAATGACACCTCGCGTCTCATCTATCAGAACTATATCATCTGCGAGCAACATGCACCATGGCACTTCCCCTTGAATATGGCGTGTTAAGGCATCCATTGTCAGGGTAAATAAGAACGGGCTGAGCGCACATCCTTGGTGTAACCCTATAACTACCGAAAAAAGCTCTGAGTCACCTCCCACAGTCCTAACCTGAGTCATCTCCATCATACATATCCTTTATCGCTCTAATGTACGCCACCGACACCCCTTTCACCTCCAGGCATCTCCAAAGAACGTCCTTATGGACCTTGTCATACGCCTTCTCTAGGTCAATCAACACCATATGCAAATCCCTCTTCCTATCCCTACACCATTCCACCATCCTCCTGATAAGGTGGATTGCTTCCGTAGTAGAACGGCCTGACATGAACCCGAATTGATTTTCAGAATAGACATCGCCCTCCTTACTTTCCCTTCCATCGCCCTATCCCAAACTTTTATGGTATGACTTAGTAACTTGATTCCCCTATAATTGTTACAATTTTGGATATCACCTTTGTTTTTGTACAGAGGGATCATCGTACTACATTTCCACTCATCTGACATCCTTTTCGTCCTGAAAATAACATTAAACAGCTGAGTCAGCCACTCCAAGCCTGCTATACCCACATACCTCCAAAATTCTACTGGAATCTCGTCTGGTCCGGTCGCTTTGCCCCGAATCATCTTACGCATAGCTCACATGACCTCCTCAACCTTAATACGCATACAGTACCTTAAGTATTGGTGATTCTCGGAGCGTGCCCCATCTCCCCTAGCATGATGTTACCATCCCCCTCTTTATTCAGAAGTTTATGAAAGTACGCCTGCCATCTATGCTTAATCTGAGACTCTTCCATCAATACTCTACCTTCCTCGTCTTTGATACACCTCACTTGATCTAGGTCTCGAGCCTTCCTCTCACTCTCTATGTCTAGTCGAAATAACTTTGTCCCCACCTCTTTCCCTCAGTCCCTCATACGACCGACCAAATGTAGCAGTCCTAGCCTCCGTGACTGCTAATTTTGACTCCTTCCTAGCTTCCTTATATATTAATTTATTCTCTCTCCTCTGCTCTACGTCGGTGCTCTCCACTAACTTAATGTACGTTTCTTTCATTGCTTCCACTTTACCTTAGACCACGTCATTCCACCACTAGTCACCTGGGTACCCGCTAGAGTAGCCCTTCGAGACCCCAAACACCTCTCTCTTCGCCTCCCTTATACAGTCTGTCGTCGCCGTCCACATAGCGCTAGCATCCCTACCACTCCTCCAGGCACCCATAGCCATCAGCCGCCCCTTCAACTCCTGTGTATTATCCTTAGTCAAAGCACCCCACCTGATCCTCGGTTGGCCCCTTACAAACCCATTTTTCCTCTTCATCAAGATACCGACATCCATCACCAAGAGCCTAAGTTGAGTCACGAGATTCTCACTCGGGATCACCTTACAATCCTCGCACAACCCCCTATCACACCTCCTAAGGAGAAGATAATCAATCTGAGTCTTAGCTACCATACTCTAGAAAGTAATCAAATTCTCCTCCCTTTTAGGAAAACTAGAGTTCGCGATCAACAACTCAAAAGCTCTAGTGAAATCCAATAGTGAAGTACCTCTTCCGTTCCTATACCCAAAGCCGAAGCCACCGTGCACCTCGCCATAGCCCCCAACAGACGACCCAATATGACCATTAAAATATCCTCCTATAAATGACTTCTCCGTAGGCGGAATACCCCGCACAACCTCATCCAACCCTCCCAGAAGCGCCTCTTAACCTCCTCGTCGAAGCCCGTTTGTGGCGCGTAAGCGCTAATGACATTCAGAGTGCTCCCTCCAACTACTAACTTAATCGCCACTAAAGTCTGTCATTTACGCGCCGAACCTCTACCACTGACTCTCTGAGCTCCCTATCAACCAAAATACTCACTCCGTTCTTGCCTTTCGCGAGTCCAAAGTACCACAATTTTAACCCGTCTGTATTCCTCGCGTTCGATCCTACCCACCTAGTCTCTTGAACACAAGCTATATTGACCTTCCTCTTCTGGAGAATCTTCGCCAACTCTATAGACTTACCCGTCAACATCCCTATATTCCACGATCCAATCCTCAACCTATATGTTCCCTTTACCCCCTTTGGGCCCCGTCTCGCCCCTTGAATAGTGACCTACCCCCACCCGTCCTCCCCGAGGACATGACCCTACTCTACTATTACAAACCACAGCCGCTATACGTACGGTATTCTAGACAAAAAAATGCAACTATGGACAAGCAAATGTCTAAACCCGAAAGGAATAAGTATTACGAACTACTAAAACAACAAATTAACTAACATAGGAGAAAGAGAAATAGGTGGCGGGATTACCAATTCACCCAAATAGAACCTGGATCTTCGGCTTGCCTACTCCCGATGTGATGAATCCCGACGTCCAGCCCTTGTGACTGCCAACCAGTCTGCTTTGCTGAGTTTGCGTGTTCACCTCCCAATAACTAATATAAATTTTTGATTATCAAGAAATAAGTCAATAGCCGATTTCAGTTATTAGTTAATAACCCAGATGGTTCTTTTCACAATAACCAAAGCTCTAAAAATTTTGGGATTCAAAAACATTCATATGCTCAGAGTCAGATCCGAAAGTTTTCAAACCAAACAATGACATTCAAGCTGATCTCAAAACCCAACAAAATAGTCCGAAATTTTCAATCCAAACACATATGAATAGCTAAGAAACTATAAACAAGCAGCACCAATAGAGTTTTAAGAATCTCATAGTCACAATAATTCAAAATTTCAGAAACGATCTCTAGCGAATCATTCTTGGTCAAAGATTTCAAACAATTACTAAAAGAAGGAACTTTCAACAAAAAGAAAAAAAAAGAAATTTTTTGACAAAAATTGCTCAATGACAGAATAGTTGGTGCATTTGGTGTGTATTGTTCAATTCTAGAAGCTCTCGATAGCGAGGGTGACGTTTGTTGTGGTGGGTTTGATTTCTGGGATTAATCCTCTGTGACAAAGAAATTATTAGTTAATTTCTATATCTTGTGAATGTTCTTAAATTGTAGAGAGTTGGAGGTGGAGATTAGGAGGAAAAAGAGCGGTGACAGGAGAGTGCGTTTGTATCTTTGTTCTTTCTTTTGGAAGAAGAAGACGGGAGGAGGAAAGGGGAGTCGTTGGGGTCCTAGGGAAGACGACAAAGGGGTGGGATAGGTTATTGTTTCTCTTTAATTTTTTTTTCTTTTTTCAATTAGTTTTTTTAATTTGTTCAAATTATATCCACTCGTCCCGTCTTATTCGTCATTCTAGCGTGTGAAATACACGCTTCTTTTGTATTTGGATGCCTATCAATTTTGTGTCTAAATGACACATTTGCAATGTGGTTGGAGTGTTCAATTGAAGCAGACTTAAAATAAAGTGTTTAAGTGAAAAGTGTGGACAACTTTAAGGGGCTCGCTATGTATTTGGCCTTTGTTTAAATACATTAAAAAATAAAGATGTTTTTTAAGATCAGCTCCTTATGAGGTGATTCCTGTCAATCACTCCGTCCTATTGGACCTGAAGGTCATCTAGCTTCAAATTCGTCAACAATAAGCCTACATGACAGAGCTATTTGAGAAATGAACCAACTACTACTGAAAGTCCCGTAGTTTCTTTCTTCCTATATGAAGCCTAAAATATCTCATTGCTCACAAAATTACGACAAAATATATATGTAAAAAGTGACTTATAATGATTAGCGCTGCAAATTTGTGTTAAAACTCAAAATACACACCCAAAGTAAAACAATTTACTTTTAGAAAATGCTTCAGCAAGAAGTTCAGTGTCATCCACATTCAACACCTTCAAGCAAAGATGGAAGCTAGTTCTCTACTACCCTACACTTAAATATGACAAACTGACGCATCCATGAAAAGCTATCAAGTAATATAATCTCAAATTTGGTTACGTATCCGTTAAGGAATTCGTGAGAGACAAAACACAAATTATTTTTAAGGACCATAACAATATTAAGACAAGAAAATTTATAGGCTAGTGCTGTTCCACAGAAAAATATTATATGCAATAGCATTGTGATCTCCCTAGTATGGTGACAAAATTAGACATAATTAAGGAAGCGATGCTAGTACTAGCAATATGGCACCAGTTTCAAACAAGAAATCTTATAGGCTACTGCACTTCCTCAGAAAAAACTGTTATAGACTACTGCATAGTGATTTCTAGGGGTGGCAAATGAGCGGATTGTGCTGAATTTGGGCGGGTCACGATGTGTTAGGTTAATAAATAAGTCATTATCCAACCCAACTCAAAGTGTACTTGGGCTAAGATGAGCTAAATAATGGGTCATAGCCTAACCCGCCCAACTTAACTTATGTTTTAGAATCATGCTCATCTTGCACAAAAAAAGACCTTTTACCTTAATGTGTAAGTTGAAAAATATTTTTTTTGAAGGGGGGTGAGGGTGGGGGGGGAGAGAGAGGAGGAGGGTTGTGGTGGGTGGATGATGCAGAAAAATAAAAAAACAAAAAACAAAATATTAAAAATACAAAAAAGAAGTAAAAAAAAAAAATTTTGGGAATTTTGCGGGGAGGGGGGTGGTGGTGGTGGATTGTAAAGAAAAACGAAAAACAAAAAATTGAAAATAAAAGAAAAAGTAAAAAAAAAAAAAAATTGAGGGGATTTGCGCGGGGGAGGGGGGTTGGTGGTGCAGAAAAACACAAAAACAGAAAATTGAAAAAACAAAAAAAAAGAAGTAAAATTTAGGCAACTAAGTAAATATCTAGATAAGTTGTGTTGAGATCTCTTGTTTTAGGTAAGTTTCATCACTTCATAGGTTGTATTTGAGCTGCTTAATGAGTCAGAATGAGTTATAAAAAATGATGAGTTAACTTGGGCTCAGTCCAAATAAACCCATAAACTAAAATGTTTGTAACCCAACTCACTAATATTTGAACGGATTAAATAGATTAAATGAGTTTGAGCTCAAATTGTCACCCCCAGTGATCTCTACAGTATGTTGACAAAATTAAACTTAAGGAAGCGATATCAATTCCAGCAATGCGTGGCACCAGATTATAAACAATTAGTACAGAATAAGAAATTAAAAGAACATATCAATCCATCAGGGAAAGAATTTCCTGTAATTAGGTGTTATGGCAAGAGGCTTCAAACAACTTTTATTTATGTAATTTTCCTAAATTCAAATCCAAATCATCCCTCATGTTTACGTTTTAGCTTTTCGTTTTAAATTAATTAGTGTTAAGTTAATGAAAAATAAATAAGGTTAATGTTACAAATTAGACTTGTATTGGTAAAAAAAGGTTTCACACGTAAGTCAGCTTTTGACAACTTAGCTAGTCACGTAGACACAGGAAAATGCGATAGCTGGATGTGATTCTTTGAATCGATACGGTACAAAGAGGAACGGTTCAGTAAACCCACGAACTTATCAGCCACGGGAAACTCAACTTGATCAAAACGGGAGAGAGGCACAGTCAGAATGAATCTAGACAAAGCTACGGGCAGATTCAAGGACCCACAATTGATTACTCGAACGTTATGTAACCGAACCCCAATTACTGTTATCCTTTGTAAAGCCTCATTAATGTTATAATTAGTCAATAATGAGTAACCATAGCAAGAGTCGTACGTCGTAAGAATCTCCTATATAAGGGAGGGGAATACAACTTGTAAAGGCATCTGATTCTCGAATACAATTAACTNTCCAATAACAACAATGGTGATAATGATCAAACTGTGGAACAAGATCGTGTAAAGCAAATGATTGCAGAGTATGTGAGGAAAGCTTTGCAAGAATTTGTGAGAGGATTACCGGCAGCATTACCTACACCACCGACGGCACCCCCCAATAACACCATCACCATGGAAAATCCTCAGTCTGGGTTGGCAAACTCAGGAAGAGGAGATACTCCTAATGAATCTCTCAAAACGAGACAAGGTATATCTAATAACTCAGAATTACAAAATTTACTACTAACCATGCAGAAACAGATGAAGGAGCAGCAGAATCGCATCGACCAAATTCCTGGAGTACCACCTATCATCAAAGGCATCGATGTTGATATATTCTCAGCAACCTTGGAAGCCAAGTGCGGCACCCTTGCATATACCCAAGAAGTTTAAAAAGCCTGACGTTCCCAAATATGATGGAACAACTGACCCACGCGACCATGTGACTACTTTCACTACTGGGGTAAAAGGCAACGACTTAACGAAACAAGAGATTTAATCAGTCCTTGTCAAAAAATCCTAACCTGGTATTCTCTTCTCCCTGAAAATTCTATTGACTCTTTCGCTGAGCTAGCAAATTCGTTTATAAAAGCACACTCTGGTGCACAAAAAGTTGAGAAGATAATGGAGGACATATTCAAAATAAAACAAGGAGACACGGAACTACTCCGTGAGTTTGTAGACAG
>ML356262.1:0-44275 GCA_005239505.1 Nicotiana paniculata | reverse complement strand
TATGCGGGAGACTGTGACAAAGCTCACATCCGAGCTAGACGCGGCCAAGGAAAGAGAAAAGCTAAGAGATGCTCAGTACCTTGGCACGCAAGCTCAGTACCATGGCATGCAAGCTCAGCTCAAAACTCTCCTAGCTTCTGTAGATTTTCCGATTCCCCGGTCTCGTGAGTCATCGCCATAGGCTCGACTTGAACGTGAGTGTTCCTTACGTCCTCCCCGTGCTCGTTCATCCCATCCTCCCCGTGATCGTTCTTCCCGTCCTCGACAAGTAGACCCTTCTATATACCGTCTTGTAGATGAAAGTTCATCAGACGGTGATGATAATGACAGTGATGATAATGATATTTTACAAACCGCTCCTTGACTTTTATATACTTTGAACTAGACAAATAGAATTAGTTTTGAACTAGTTGTAATAAGTGTTAACTTAGTATTGTAAGTTTAATTTGTTAGTTTTATTGAACTTTAATTTGTTGATTTTAATGTGTTTTTTGAATTGTGTTGTTGTTGTTGTTGTGTTATTGTTTTTGTTGTTGGTTTTGTTGTTGTTGTTGTTGTTGTTGGGTTGTTTTGGAGATTTTGGTATTGAAATTGTATTGTATGTATTGAATATTGTTATTTAGTGATTTTGGTATGCTAGCAGGTGGTGTAGCTGCCAAAACAGGCATTTTATACCAAAAATATTACCCAGAAAAGCAACCAAAGTTGGTCGCTTACCTATAAAAAAAATTTTTGGACATTAGCGACCAAGTTTGGTCGCTTTTATCTAAAAACAATTAAAAAATTAAACATTGGCGACCAACTTTGGTCGCTAATGAACCCACATTTTGACATAAGCAATCAAAGATGGTCGCTAATTTATTAAAAAATAATATCCTGGAAATTAACGACCAACCTTGGTCACTAATGTACAAAAAAAATTAAAAACTTGAAAATAAGCGACCAAAGTTGGTCGCTTATGAATCCAGATTGTTAGATATATATTTTTTAAAATAATATATATTTTAATTTAGAGACCAACATTGGTCGCTAATATTTAAATTTTAATTATTAAAAAAATATCGTAATTTATATATCCAGACCAACTTTGATCGGTAAATTTATATTATTAAAATATTGTATCGACCAAAGTTGGTCGCTATTTTGTTTACACTGAAAATTTGGTCCTTTTACCTTAGCGACCAAAGTTGGTCACTAATTAGCGACCAACTTTGGTCGCTAAGGTAAAAGGACCACCAATATATCGACCAAGCGTGTTTGGACGCGTTTTGGTCGGTATATTGAGATAAGAGACCAACTTTGGTCGCTTTTTGTGGTCGCTAATTGGTGAATTTCTAGTAGTGATACAACGTGAAGTAAAGATTGAAAAATGAGAAATAAAGAAATAAAAGACAAAAAAAAAAAAGCAGCTCGGTGCACTAAAGCTCCCGAGATCCGGGAAGGATCGGACCACAAGGGTCTATTGTCTGCAGCCTTACCCTGCATTTCTGCAAGAGGCTGTTTCCACGGCTTGAACCTGTGACCTCCCGGTCAGATAGCAGCAACTTTAACAGTTACGCCAAGGCTCCCCTTCAAAAGATAAATAATATAATAAAATAAAACGTAAATTAAAAAGAGAATAAAAGGGATTCATAAAATAACCTTGTAATTACACCATATAATTATCAGCAATTCTGACCCCCACCCCCCACCCCCACCCACGAGAATAGCAAAGTGTAATTACGCCCTTATACCGAATTACATACTAACCAAGTAATTATTTAATCAGATAAATATTCCAAAATTGTATAATTACATACAATTACACTCAAATTCAATTACATGAATATTGCTTTCTAAACATGCCCTTAAGTTTACTAAAAGTGAGTATTGTTGATATATCTAACAAACTCTTTCCTTAGCAAAAAAGAGTGTTGGCCTCATATTAAAGAGGAAAAGAAATTGTCGGTCGTGAGAATAATGCAGAAGATTATCAGTGTGAATACAAAGGAAACAATACGATAAAATAAAGAAAAAGAATGACAAATTGATAACAACATAACATTGACACCAACAGGCAAAAATTATCTGACCCTATTCCAAGAAAAAATGTTGTAGAGACTAACAAATTAAGAAAGCAAAAAGTCAAAGTAGAAATAATATTAAGGCTTAGTAAATTAAAAGGGAAAATGCATAAGTACTCCACTTGAACTAATGTCGAATTTTAACTACACACTTTATCTTTGCGGGACTCCTATCACCCTCTAAACAATTTTGAAACAAAATAAATATCATCCATAACCAAATTCTTGACAAGCCATGAAATACACGTGTTGCCACGTGTCTATTTCGTAAATTTTTTCCCTTTTTTTCTCTTTCTTTTCCCTTTTTTTCTTTCTTATCCTATTACACTTTTTCCTTTTTATTTTTATTTTTCATTCTTTCTTCTTATTCAAGTTTTCCAACTGTTCATAAAGATCCATTATTTGATCCAGTCCTTGGTTAATTAGAGTTTGTGTATATGGGTATGTTGCTTATTTTATATTGGAATTTCAGGAACTCTATTTTTATCGGCGGGAGAGTTTTAATTACTGATTGTGAGTTTCAATTTTGATTTTATTTTTTTGGTGAATTCTATGTTCCGGTGGGAAGCTGGAGAGATAAGATCTGGGTTTGGGTAATGATGATGGTGCCGAGGTGAAGATTAAATGGGTGAGATAAAAAGAAGGTGGGGGAAGGAAAAGGTGGTGGTTACGACATCGAGGTGGTGGTGAGAGTGAGAGGAAGAAGAATAGAAGAAAAATTAAATAAAGAAAAACAGTTCGTTGGAGAAGGTCATCGGCTTCATGATCATCGCCGGAAAAGAAGAAAAGAAAAATGAAGAGAGTGATTTTTTTCAGTTGTAACAGAAAATTACAAAAATATTCTTCTCACCTCTCAATCTCAAAGAGAGTGGAACACACTCTTTATGCCACCTCAGCATTAGGGGATTAATAATTAATCTGACTATTAAATAGTTCGGTCGGGGGATATGACCCCCGTAAAAATAAGGTGTGTAGTTGAAACTCCGGCCTTAGTTCAAGGGGTACTTATGCATTTTTCCAAATTAAAATGCAAAAATTCCAAGTAACATTTTCAAACATGATACTCTACATGTATTTTTCTTTGGTTAATTTTGCTTAACCATTCCATAAGGACCAAGACTTCAGAAAAATATTGGTGATAGTGCAAGCCAAGTTTAAACTAATACTTAATAGACGCTTGGACATAAGAATTGAAAATTTTCAAAAAATGGTGGAAAAAAATTTCAAGTGACAATGGTATTTGAAATTTAAAGTTGTGTTTGGATATAAATTTCAATTTGGGTTGTTTTTGAATTTTTGTGAGTGATTTAAGTGAATATTTTGAAAAATAACTTCTTGGAGTTTTTAAAATTTTTGAAAATTTTAAAAATGCATCTTCAATTGAAAATTTAAAATTTTATGAACAAACGCTGATTTCGAAAAAAGTAAAAAAAAAATTTGGATAAAAGGAAAAAAAAATTATGTCCAAATGGGCTCTTAGTTGCCATTAGAGAAAAATATCAAAGCAAAGTTTAATATTATAAGTTGTTTGATGAATTTGAATTATTGAAAGCTGTAAATATTGTGTAGCAATAAAGTGGTGTTTAACATCTGTGATGTCTAAAGATAGATAAAATAAAGGGCAGTCTGATGCATAAAGCATCCTACATTCTCTGACTACTTGCTATAATCTAGCCTGACTTTAGAAATTAAAGCAGAAAATGCGATTAATTAAAATCATAATTAACCTATGTATTAAATTGATGATAGTGAAAGCGAAGTTTAAACTCATAGTTGAAAATTACTCCAACCAAAGTTTAATATTATAAGTAGTTTAATGAATATGAATTATTGAAAGCTGTAAATGTTGTACAACAATAGAGTAGTGTTTAACATTGTAATGACCTGGCTAATCGTTTTGAGCCATTTCTTTCGGTTCGGCAGTTTGAGGTCATGAATAGCTTCACCTGGTGTATAATCACTTGCATGCATCACCGGCTCGGGTTTTTGAGTGGTTCGAAATGATTTTAAGGGGTGACTCTCAATGGAAAAGCTCGAAGTTAAAAGAATTAACCAAGTTTGACTTTTTGGGTATTTGATCTCGGATCGGGGATTTGGTGGTTCCAGTAGGTCCGGATGGCAATTTTGGAATTGGGCGTATGCCCAGATTTGCATTTGGATGTTTCTAGAGGGTTTCGACATCATTTGGCGGAAGTCGGCTATTTAAAGGTTTTGAACTTTCCTAAGTTTGATCATGGTTTGACTTTAAGATTATCGAGTTCGAATTGTGGTTTTGAGACTTGGAACATATCCATTTCATCATATGGAACTTGCCTGCAAAATTTGACGTAATTTGGATTTGATTTGAAAGGTTCTGACGCGTGGTTGCAATTCTAGAAATTTTTGAAGTTCATGGGTATTTCCATGTGTTTTTCCGATTCGTGATTATAGAGGTTATTTTGATGTTTTGATCGCGCAAGAGAGTTCGTGTTATATTTTTAGACTGGCGTGAGCGTTTGGTTTGGAGATTAGAGCGCTCGGGTGAGTTTCAAATTTGTTTTGGAATGATTTTATATAATTTTTGAGTGCTGGTGCTGGTTCTTTAAGCAGCTACTCGACTTTGCTTCTTACACCTGGCCTTCTAGAAATTTAACCACTGCCTGACACTTCCCACCTGTCCTTCCTCGTCCCTTGCTGCCCAGCCGTTGCCTTAGGCCAATATCTATCTTTGTAGCACTTGACCCGATAGATTGCTACTAACTTCAACCCCTTCCAAAGATCCCCTTCTCTAGCCATCAACATTATAAATACCTATTCAATCTTGAACCACCGCACACCGCGATCTTTGATAGTCGCTTCTTCAATACTATCTCACCATCTCCCGCCCCAAAGGCGAATCGTAGAAGATCATAACACCGGTAAACTTAACACATTCTATTCAATCAAGGACGACAATACCACATCACAGATGAGGATTCCACCTCACTTGAAAACGCCAAGTCTTATTACTCTATTCACCCAAACTTGAACATCTATAGTCCAATTGCCTTTCCTCCGACAAAAATAAAATACTGAAATCTCGGAATCATGCCCTGAGTAGAGCTCCCATCAAGTCACTCTCGGCCCTGACATATGGGCAGGCCTCCTACCATCACCTCATTACTGCACGATAACCATTCATGAGCATCACAACAACCTGAGCATAGCCTCCAAGCTCTCAGAAATACAACTAGTGAGCTGAAACCACATAATATTCTTCCGCAAAGCAACGACAATAGCCCCAACCAACTATGCATGGAAAAACATCACGCACCATATCTAAAGTACCATTACAATTCCTCAATTCCTGATTTATAGCAAGCGCTTCGCGACGCGTAAGATTGAGCAGGAAGAAATGTAGGCTTCAGCCTGAAAGGAATGAAATAGCACGATGAGGAATCAAGAGGGGAAGTACTCCTAATAGCCCTGTAGCATCTCGAAGATAAGTACAGACGTCTTTGTACCGATCTGCAAGACTCTACTAGACTTGCTCATGAATCGTGAGACCTAAGGGAACCTAGTGCTCTGATATCATGTTGTCACGACCCAAAATCCATTAAGGTCGTGATGGCGCCGGACCCCATTGTCAGGCAAGCCAATACTTAATAAATAAATTAAATCTTTATTTTAAAATTCTCGAAGTCATTCCTTTTTCATTTTCTTAAATAATAATTAGCGAACTTCCACTGAGTAAATAATAATATCTTAAAAAATTTAAATAGTGAATAAATCCCGTGATTTCCCAGAACCCGGTGTCACAAGTGCATGAGCAAATTTTCTAGGAATTATACATTATACTACAATACTTGTCCGGAATACAAACTGGATAAGAAATTTAAAATAAATACAATACATCTGAGGAAGACTCTCTCTGCTGTGGGTCGTCTCCGGATAGTGCAGCTCGTCTAACTCTCCAAGTCAGCCACATCACTGCGTCAAACAGGGACACTAGCTATGAATGTACCTGTGCAATAAAAATGCACAGCAAGTGTAGCATGAGTACGAAAACAACGTGTACTCAGTAAGTATCCCGCCTAACCTCGAAGAGATAGTGATGAGAGGTCGAATTTGACACTTGCTAGAGGTCAATTTAATATAATCAAGGGTGACTCTAAGCATGGATATCATAGGCAAGTTAACAAGTAGCGACAATAAATAGCAACTTCTTTCACGTTTAACATTTTAAAATCCTCATCATTTTAGTTGACAATATAAAATTTCCAGTCAAGTAGTCAGGTAAAAATCACAGCAAATACGCAGTAATATCATGCGCAAGCAATACCGAGGGTCGAACGGCCCGAGCCAACATAAATGTAAACTGTG
The DNA here is from genome assembly GCA_005239505.1 of Nicotiana paniculata. Classification (NCBI taxonomy): domain Eukaryota; kingdom Viridiplantae; phylum Streptophyta; class Magnoliopsida; order Solanales; family Solanaceae; genus Nicotiana; species Nicotiana paniculata. Next base: position 37,871 of record ML356262.1, on the reverse strand, counting down.
CACTGCCGAAGGGTTGAACGGCTCGAACCATAGATACATATATTAATCCGCCGTGGCGTACGGCTCGCTCCCATGAGAATAGTGGAAGAAATCACCCCGCTCGCGGAATATAAATTGCGAAGCGGTCACACACAATCATGCACATTCCAACAATCCACCCCGACTACATCGGGAAAATCAAGTACTCAAGTAAATGATAATTTCTCTTTTAATGGTCATGAAAATAGTATTTAACTCTTTTCCAGAAATTCATTTACCAAGTTCGATAAAGTTAAAACATTTTAATTTCATCAGTAGGGTTACAAGTACGGAAAATAGAACATGTTTTTGGATCCTAGACTACCCCGGGCATACACATAATAGCAGCTACGCACGGACTCTCGTCACTTCGTGCGTACATAACTCCGAAAAATAGTAGCACATATTAAATTAGTTCACCTATGGGGACAATTCCCCCTCACAAGGTTAGAAAGGAGACTTACCACGCTCCGAAGATTCATAACCGGCTTTCAAGCCCGTCTGATGGCTCAAATTGATGCACAACGCCCCAAAACTAGCCAATAATTACGCAAATCCATTAATATATGCTCAAATATCCATTAGAATCCAATTTATAACAATTCCTAACCCGGATCGAAAAGTCGATAAAAATCACCCGCGGGCCCGGATTTCAAAAATTTTGGAAGATAAACATTACCCATAACCTCACGAACTCAAATATATAATTTATTCCAAATCCCATGTCCTATTTCATGGTCAAAATCTAAAAATACTAATTTCTAGGTTTTCTACCAAAACCCCAAGTTTTCACTAATTTTCCATGTTAATATATATATATATATATTTTTATATATAAAAAAAAAAAATCCAAGTATTTAACTTGAAATAGGTGGGAATCACTTACCTTGACATAGATGATGAAGATGGAGCTCTAAATTCGCCCCTAGGTCGTCTCCTATGGAGGAAATGAGATGAAATGAGCCTAACCCAGTTTTGGCAAACCTAAACACTGCCAAGCAAGTCTTCTTCCCGTTCGCGGGCCTACCCTCGCGTTCGTGAAGAACAAAAACTCTTGAAAGGCAATTTCAAACTCTTCTCAGACAGCCTCTAGTAGAGTAGTCAAAACGTTTTGCACAAACCTCCAAATGACAAATAGTTTAATGTTATGAAAATTATACTCCAATATCTACAACTTTTATGTTTTGATATTCTCCTAATTCCTTATAAATTTCGAGATATAAGCTTCTAAAGTCATCCCTATGCAACACAAATTTCTTCTTCATCTTCCCGGACACTCTGTAGTGTACCAGTCATAACTCTTTGTACATAAATTCAAATGCTAAATAGTTTATATTTCTAGAAACTAGACACAAAGAGATACAACTTTAGTTTTTACATCATTCTCAAAATTCCTAATAGATTGTTATATATGAGCCTCCGAAGTCAGACCTGCGCAACAGAGATTTTTCTTCTTCGCGAACGCGAGGCACCCTTCACGAACGCGAAGAACAAAGTCCCTGAAGCAAAATCCTTCTCCCCGAACACGAGGGGATCCGCGCGAATGCGAAGAACAACACCAGACACCTGCATCAGCCATTTCAAAATAGCCCGAAATGATCCGAAACCACCCGAAAACACACCTGAGGCCCCCGGGACCCCGTCCAATCACACGACCCAGTCCCATAACATCTCACGAACCTACTCGAGGCCTCAAATCACATCAAACAACGCTAAAACAAGGAATCGCACACCAATTCAAGCTTAATGAAATTTGAAATTTCCAACTTCTACATTCGATGCCGAAACCTATCAAATCACGTCCGATTGACCTCCCTTACTCCAACTTCCGGAATTGGAATCTGACCCCGGTATCAAAATTTCCACTTCCGGTCGGATTTCTCAAAAACCTTCAAATTTATATCTTTAGCCAAATGACTTCAAAATAACCTACGGACCTCCGAATTCACTTTTGATCGCGCTCCCAACTCTAGAATCACCATACAGAGCTATTCCCAGACTCAGAATCCCAAACGGACATCAATATCACTAAAATGCACTTCAACCCAGACTTGTGAAATTTCTTCTAAAATGCTGACTTCTACAATATGCGTCGAAATGCTCCCGGTTCATCCAAAACCCGATACGAACATACGCCCAAGTCCGAAATCATCATACGAACCTAGTGGAACCTTCAAATCCTGATTCTGAGGTCGTTTACTGAAAAATCCAATCTTAGTCGATTCTTCCAACTTAAGGCTTCTGAAGAGAATTATCTTTCCAAATTGACTCTAAACTTCCCGAAATTCAATTCCGACCACACCTATAAGTCATAACACCTTAAATGAATCTGCTCATGGCCTCGAATCACTGAACGATGCGCTAGGGCTCAAATCGGCCGGTCGGGTTGTTACACATTCGATACCTTACTATTCTTAATAGTTGTCGTATTTCACTTTACATGATTTCTCAATTTAAGATCTTTACCTACCAGTTATTTTAATTAGTTTAAAAATCATTGCTATGTTTAATTTAACAAATTCTATATTTAACTCGGTAGTTTATCCATTGCTTTATTTCATTTTTTTAAAAGAATATTATTTTCTTCATCTAAACGATTTCTAAATTAAACTCATTTGTCTCTTCTGATTTCCTGCTTTATTCAAAGTTGTTATTACGCTTTATTGTATATAGATAAATCTCTTGAACATGTTAATTAACATTTGACACGAGTTCAATATACATGGTAGCACATGAATTTTGCCGTGAGAAAGTGATTTGGAAAATGAGGGCACAAGATACCAAGTGTGTAAGGTTTGGAAGTTGTGACTTATAAGAAATTGTTTGATTGATTGAGTTGTCATCAGTTTTCCTTTACTTGAACCCATTCTTGTTTCATCTGTAACCCTACTATGTTGTTGCTTAATTACTTGGTTGTTTCTTGTTGCTATTCGTGCTCCCTTTATCTTCACTGTTGATTGTAAATGTGAAATCTTTCTGTTATAGGCCTTATATTGATATTCTTCTCTTGTTAGCTTTATGTATATCCTGCACAGGTTTACATGTCTGGTAGGTGTCATTGACCTGGCCTCGTCACTACTCTACCGAGGTTAGGTTTGATACTTACTGGGTACTACTGTGGTGTACTTATGCTACGCTTCTGCACATTTTTGTGCAGAACCAGGTACTTTGGATCGAGCTGGTTTTGAGACTTATGCTTGTGCGGCTGGAGACTTCAAGGTACCCATGTTGGGCGTTCGCAGGCTCCAAAGTCACCTTCTATTGTATTTTGTTTTCTATTGTTCCTATTATTCCGGGACAATGATGTATTGTTATTTCAAGAACTCTTAAAATAGCTTGTGACTTGTACTACCGGTTTTGAATATTGTATCATGTGGGCTTATTATAGAAACTTTTGTTTCATGCTTAATAGTTAATTGGTTAGAAATCTATTATTTAATCAGCAAGTGTTAGACTTACCTAGTCTTAGGAACTAGGTGCTATCACGACTTCCTACGGAAGGAAATTGGGATTGTGAAAAATAACTTGTAATATCCGAAGGTGGATAAAATAAAGGGCAGCACGATGCACAAAGCATCCTGCATTCTGTGGCTATAATCCTCCCTTTTCCAAACAAAATGCTTATTCCTCCCTTTTGTTGCTATACTTCGTTGATGTGATGGAACCAAATTTCTTTACTCCATAAGTGAAAAAAGTTCTATTCATTTCTTTAGTTTAATCTGTTGTGTATGTGCTATTTGCAGACATTGTTATCGTTATGCGGCGCTATTTTTTTTCTTCTCTTTCTAGTGACATGTTCTTCTGGTGAAATGGCCCGTTAGTTGTAATTATCTCTGGAAATGCATGTGTACCAAGTCATTAATTTGTGTCATGGCTTGTAAAATGATGCAAATGGAATTGCAGTTGCTGAACTTTTATAGTATCTGCTACTTAATTAATGCTCTTGTCAAGATGTTATTTTTAGTGTTGACTATTCTTTGATGTCTATTGATAATATTGCTTTAAACTATAAATTGATAGATGCATGTCACTTGCAGGTTATACAATCACTTGAACTCATTAGCGGACATCAAAGGCGTAGTGTTGTGGTGCTATTTCACATTCGCTGACTTAAAAAATCTTGGATTATCTTCGAACAAGAAAAAGAAAGGAACAGGAAATATGAAAAAATATATTGGGCTCCACAATATATTTTGGAAAGATAATTCAAAGGGCTACAACTTTCATGTTTTACATTTTTACACCGCGCACTGACCGCACATATGGGGCAGAAAGTGTGAAAAGTGCGCGACCAAGTGTGCGGCCGCGCACGTCCTGCCCAGGAATAGTGTCCTTTTTTGCGTAGAAGAAGGTATAATTATTTGGGCCCAACCCTACTTGGTATATATACATGGAAATATGGTATTTTGAGTACTTTTGACACACTCTGGACCTAAGGAGGCAAGAACACATTAGGAACAAAGCGGAGAATTCTTCTACGAGTTTTTCACTTCCTTCTTCCTATTTCTATTATTGGTTATGAATTCTAGTATTTTAGTTATGCATACTATTATGAATAGCTAATTTGTTATCTAGGGTTTTGATGGAACCTATTGGAGGATGATTTTCCTGTTACATTAATATAGATTTGCTGTAGCTTTTTCTCTATTTGTTCAACTACGTTTATATTGTGGTTGGTTGAAGAGCTCTCAATCGACTGTGCCTATTTAGTGTGTATTACTCGGAAAAGAGTGCATATTTAGGTAGTTGTTGAACAACATTATTCCTAACGTATACGAGGGATCAATACGAAAGGTTTACAAGTGAGATTAGGAATAATGAAACCTTGGTGCGATCCGAGTGAGCCGTAATTTAGTGCCAACTAGCGTAATTCGGAAGAACATGTCTAGTAAATGCTGGTAGTTACTTAGGAGAGAATTACGACGCTCTGAGAGCTCAAGATTGGTGGAGAAAACTTAGGCAAATTTATAGGAAACGTAGCGGAAAGGATCCCGACAATATGGGAAATCATAACTCTAGACCTCCTTAGTCTTGTCTAAAATTTCATCCTTGTTAGTTGATAGTTTTACTGCTTTCTAGTATTTGTTAGTTAATTAGACAAAAATAAACATTATAATCTTTATAATTAGGAAATTGTTTGGACTTGTGTTTCTTAACGATATTGAACAACTGCAGCTAAGCCTTAGTTTTCTGTGAGATTCGACTCCGGACTTGTAAATCGAATTATATTTGCAACGACCGCTTAGTCCTTTTCATAAGGCATAGTTGGGCGTGATCATGCAACCACCGAGGTACGTATAAAGACCGGAGAATTTGAATTTTCTGCATTACAGGTGAAGTTGCACCAGTATCTACTCTTTCTTCACATTCTATATAAATATTCAACATCAAGACTCCAACATGATTAGTCCATATTATGGAAGTATCTCTCAGAACACTAAGCATATATATATGGATTAGTGTTTGAAGGAGATCTAGGCTTCCACTGCTTAGCACATTGCCAAAGACTAACTTTTAGGAAAGTTGATATTCATAATTCGACTTCCTAAAGCATTATTCTCATTCCCTTGTAATACTTTTCAATAGCTTGTATGTGTCATCAACTTTGACATCAAAATCAACAACGGAGGCCTTGGAGATTCTTGACAGAGGAACCGAAGCAGCGTACGTGCTCATCAGTGATAGCCATGTTTAGTCTGCACAAGGTATTGTATTGTACAGCAGCACCTATTGAAACATCTTGGTCAAGATACAGCAGCCTCAACTCCAAATGCGTCGATGCGCTGATTCTTGCAGCCTGCATCACAATTAATCAATATCTGAGTAAGTATTACCCCATCATTGCGGAGAGTTAGCAATCCCATGTATGTTTCTGGACTTGAAGAGTAACATACGATAAGCAAGCAATTCAAGGCATGCCGAAGAAGAGAAGAGAATATACAAGAACAACAGTTTGAAAGAACAAATGCTGGAGTGTATTTACCCACAAAATGAAGAAAAGAAGAACGGAAATAGCTGGGAGAATGCAGATGATGTCTGAGGATGTATTCCTTACCTGTGCTCTGCAAAAGAAAATTACACTTGTCAAACTCTGCCACATATAATAAAAATGAGAAGGTAATAAATTTGTCTATTCTCACATATCTTCCCAGGGTAATGTGTGATCCATCCCTATAATTAAAAAGTCCAAATTGCCAAATTGGACTTGGTTGCCAAATTGGTGGGAGTCATTCTGATTGGTTGAAGAGGTAGACATTTCTCCTATAAAAGGAAGCTACCTACTTCTCATTTTACATCACATAGAAAGAGAAGCAACACAATAGTTGCAGAGTATTTCTCAGGCATTGTAAGAAATAGATTGCGTAGAAAAAATAGAGAGTGTGAGCGATATTGTAGTGAAGTGGGAATCTTAAAAGAGGATTATTTTTTTTTAGTGTACAGTGGTCCCTGGATTATTTTACTCAGGACTACTAGGTGTAAAATTCCTCATTATAGTGAATTATTTTGCTCTCTCGGGCCCGTGGTTCTTTTTCTTTATTCAGAAGGATTTTCAACGTTAAAAATCTTTGTGTCTTGTTGTTCTTTTTTATTTCTGTTAATTATCGTATCTCGGTACTACGTTGTTGTTCCGCTGTTATTACCGTGAATATTATTTTTGTAGGGGGTTTATTCCCAACAACTAATATCAGAGCTTAGGTTCTGCTCGTTCACAAAAAATACTATTCACTGTCAGTAGTACTATACTCGGTGAAAAATAAAAATGTCCGATGTAAAGTATGAACAGAGATAGCGGTTTCTCAACATGACAAAGAAGAATGAGGGATCTGCTCATCCAACAAGGATTACACAAGGTACTAGATGCTGATGCCAAAAAGCCTGATACCATGAAAGATGAGGATTGGGCTGACTTGGATGAAAGAGCTGCTAGTGCAATCAGGTTGCACTTATCAGATGATGTGGTAAATAACACCATATATGAAGATACCGCATGTGGAATTTGGAAAAGATTGGAAAGCCTATAGATGTCCATAACGCTGACAAATAAATTTTACCTGAAGAAGCAGCTATACGCCCTACACATGGGTGAAGGTACAAATGTTTTGTCACATTTAAATGTGTTTAATGGACTAATCATATAGCTCACCAACCTCGAGGTGAAAATCGAGGAAGAAGATAAATTCATCTTGCTATTGAACTCATTGCCATCTTCGTACGATAATTTGGCAACAACCATTCTGTACGATAAGACTACCATTGAGTTGAAAGACGTTACATCGGCTCTTCTACTCAATGAGAAGATGAGAAAGAAGCCTGAAAATCAAGGACAATCTCTCATCACAGAAGGTAGAGGCGGGACTTATCAAAGAAGTTCGAGCAACTATGGTAGATCTGCAGCTCGTGGGAAGTCTAAGAACCGATCCAAATCAAGAGCTAGAAATTTCTACAATTGTGATCAACCAGGTCACTTCAAAAGAGATTGCCCAAATCAAAGGAAGGGCAAAGGTGAAACTAGTGTCCAGAAGAATGACGACAACATAACCGCCATGGTGCTAAACAATGATAATTTTGTTCTCTTTATAAATTAGGAAGATGAATGCATGCACTTGTCAAGTCCATAATCAAAATGGGTGGTTGATACAACAGCATCTTACCATGCCACACCGGTAAGAGAAATTGTTTGCAGATATGTAGCAGGTAATTTTGGAACTTTGAGAATGGGTAACACGAGTTACTCAAAGATTGTGGGGATCGGTGATATTTGTATCAAGACAAATGTCGGATGCATATTAGTTCTAAAGGACGTGCGACATGTACCTGATTTGCGGATGAACTTGATCTCGAGAATTGCTTTCGATCAAGATGGATATGAGAACTGTTTTGCAAAGCAGAAGTGGAGACTCACCAAGGGATCATTGGTGATTGCAAAGGGAGTTTCTCATGGAACGTACAGGAAAAATACAGATATATGCCAAGGTGAATTGAACGCGGCACAAGATGAGAATTCTACATATTTGTGGCACAAAAGGATGGGTGATATAAGTAAGAAGGAATTGCAGATTCTTTCCAGGAAATCACTCATTTCTTATGTCAAAGGTACAACGGTAAAACCTTGTGACTACTGTTTATTTGGTTAGCAGCATAGAGTCTTATTTCACACATCGTCAGAAAGAAAATTGAATATACTTAATTTAGTATATTCTGCAATTTGTGGTCGAATAGAAATTGAATCGATGGATGATAAAAAATATTTTGTTACTTTTATTGATGATGCTTTACGAAAATTATGTGTTTATATTTTGAAAACCAAAGATCATGTGTTTCAAGTTTTCCAAAAATTTCATGCTATGGCTGAAAGGGAGACAGGCCAAAAGCTAAAGCATCTTCGAAGTGAAAATGGAGGTGAGTACACGTCAAAGGAATTTGAAGAGAACTATTCGATCCAACAGATCAGACATGAAAAGACAGTTCCTGGAACCCTACAACACAATGGTGTAGCTGAGAGAATGAACTGCACAATTGTTGAGAAGGTGAGAAGCATGCTCAGAATGGCTAAACTGCCTAAGTCATTCTGCGGTGAAGCAACTCAGACAACATGTTATCTAATCCATAGGATTCCATCGGTTGCACTGGAGTTTGACATCCCAGAGAGAGTTTGTATCAACAAGTAAGTGTCCTACTGACATCTAAAGGTGTTCGGTTGCAGAGTTTTTGCATATGTACCAAAAGAGCAGAGAACAAAGCTGGATGATAAATTTGTTCCCTCCATATTCATCGGATATGGAGATGAAGGGTTCGGGTGCAGATTGTTGGATCCTGTAAAGAAGAAGGTCAACAAAATCAGAGATGTAGTCTTCCAAGAAATTAAAGTTGGAACGGCTGATGATATGCTAGAGAAGGCCCATAATAGTATAATTCCTAACCTTGTTACTATGGTTGCCGAACAGGGGGAGCAACCTGATAAGGTTATTGAGTAGGAGGAGCAACTTGATGATGATGTCGAGCAAGTGGAGTACCCCACTCAGGAAGAAGAACAACCTCAACCTCCGAGGAGATCAGGGAGGCCAAGGGTAGAGTCATGCAGGTACCCTTCCACATAGTATGTCCTCATCAGTGATGAAGAAAGTCCAGAAAGTCTTAAGAAGGTGTTGTCCCATCAAGAAAAGAACCAGTGGATGAAAACCATGCAAGGAGAGATGAAATCTCTACAGAAAAATGGCATGTACAAGTTGGTTGAACTTCCAAAGGATAAAATACCACTCAAATGTAAGTAGGTCTTTAAACTCAAGAAAGATGGAAATGGAAAGTTGGTCAGATACAAAGCTCGATTGGTTGTTAAAGGCTTCGAACAGAAGGAAGGTATTGATTTTAACGAAATTTTCTCACTTGTTGTCAAAATGACTTCTATTCGAACAATTTTATGCTTAGCAGCTAGCCTATATCTTGAAATAGAGCAGTTGGATGTGAAAACTGTATTTCTTCATGGAGATTTGGAAGCGGGGATTCATATGAAGCAGCTAGAAGGATTTGAAGTAGCTGGAAAGAAACACATAGTGTGCAAATTGAATAAGAGTCTTTATGGATTGAAGCAGGCACCAAGGCAGCGGTATATGAAGTTTGACTCATTCATGAAAAGTCAAACTTACATAAAGACATACCATGATCCACGTGTATACTTCAAAAGATTTTCTGGCAATAATTTTATTATTTTTTATTGTATGTGGATGACATGTAAATTGTAGGAAAAGGCAAGGAGTTGATCGCAAAGTTTAAGGGAGAATAATCCAAGTCATTTTTATATGAAGGACTTGGGCCCAGCATAACAAATTTTGGGTATGAAGATAGTTCGAGAGCGAACAAGCAGAAAGTTGTGGCTGTCTTAGGAGAAGTACATTGAACGTGTATTGGAACGCTTCAACATGAAGAATGCTAAGCCAGTCAGCACACTTCTTGCTAGTCATCTGATGTTAATCAATAAGATGTGTCCTACAATAATGGAGGAAAAGGAGAGCATGAGCAAAGTTCCTTATTCCTCTGCCATCAAAAGTTTGATGTATTTAATGGTATGCACTAGACCTGATATTTCTCATGTAGTTGGTGTTGTTAGCAGGTTTCTTGAAAATCCTGGAAAAGAACACTGGGAAGCAGTCAAGCAGATACTCAGATGCCTAAGAGGTACCACGGGAGATTGTTTGTGCTTTGGAGGATCTGATTCAATCTTGAAGGGCTATACAGATGCTGAAATGGCAGGTGACATTGATAACAGAAAATCCACTACTAGATATTTGTTTACATTTTCAGGGGGAGCTATATCATGGCAGTCGAGGTTGCAGAAGTGTGTCGCACTCTCTACAACTGAAGCGGGGTATATTTCCTCTACTGAATCTCGCAAGGAGATGATATGGTTGAAACGGTTCCTTCAAGAGCTTGGATTGCATCAGAAGAAGTATGTCGTCCATTGTGACATTCAAAGTGCAATAAATCTTAGCAAGAACTCCATGTACCATGCAAGGACCAAACACAAAAGACGTGAGCTATCACTGGGTTCGAGAAAATGTAGAGAACAAATATCTATAAATCTTGAAGGTTTCTACAAGTGAGAATTCTGCAGATATGCTGACCAAAGTGGTACCAAGAGACAAGTTCGAGTTATGCAAGGAACTTGTTGGCATGAATTCAAGCTAAAAGTTCGGTGTTACCTCATTCAGGTGAATAGGTCTGGAAGGGGAGATTGTGGGGTCCATCCCCATAAAGAAAAATCCAAGTTGCCAAGTTGGACTTGATTGCCAAACTGGTGGGCGTCAGGAAAAATTTGCAATGCAAATTTTCAACCAATACTTCATTCTAATTCATTGAAGAGGTAGGTTATTTCTCCTCTAAAAGGAAGGTATCTGCTTCTCATTTTACATCACATAGAGAGAGAAGCAACACAATAGTTGCAGAGATTATTTCTCAGGCATTGTGAGAAATAAACTATATAGGGAAAATAAAGTGTGTGGGCGATATTGTAGTGAGGTGAGAATCTTAAAAGAGGGTTATTTCTTTTGAGTGTATAGTGGTCTCTGAAGTATTTTACTTGGGACTACTGGGTGTAAGATTCCTCATTATAGTGAATTATTTTGCTCCTCTCGAGTCCGTGGTTTTTTCCTTATGCAGAACGGTTTTCCACGTTAAAACCTTTATGTCCTTATTGTTCTTTTTTATTCCTATTAATTACGGTATCTCGGTATTACGTTATTGTTCCGCTGTTATTACCGTTTATTTCTATAGGGGGTTTATTTCCAAATTGGTAAAAATGCTCAAGACTTATAAACAACGACCTGAATCCTATCTTCTCACATCGCTTATAAACAAGATAGTTGTTGTAGAACTCACATTTGATGTAGAAATCCAAAGAAGAACTCACATTCGATGCAAAAAATGTGCAGCAGTTGTTCTATTCTGACCATAGCATCCATTGTGCTAACACACTACCATCCAGGATAGTTATAGTTGAATTAAAGAAAATTATCGGCAAGAAAAACCTGGACCAAAAGCTTGTGCAGATAGAGCAAAACCTAGACCAAAAGATTCTGCCAATAGAGAGCTCTAGAATAGAATTGACAAGTTGATGCTACTGTTTTTCCAGTGCGACTTCCCTTTATTCTTGATGATAGAATGACTTTTGTTGGACTTCATGTTGTTGAAGTTTTCCCAGAATATAACAAAATGTAGGAGTTGTGTACAATATTTTCTTTCCTGAAGTAAATATCAATCTGATCATGAGAATATTTGAGCTGTAACACAATTTCTCATTTTCTATTAGTTAGAGAAGTTTATTTCTTTTCATGGTGCAGTAACTAATAAGATTTTGAAGTATTGCCATAAAAACCAATATACTAGCTCGTAATAACATGACTGCTAATTATGCTATAGATGCAGGAAAATACATCTATATTATCAAATAACTTGAAACAAGAAAATAAAAAGCAATTGGGCAAAATGGTACAAAAATTCTACTTAGTCATTTATGTTATTAACTGATTTTCTTAATAAAATTGCAAAAACCATGAAATATATTTTGAATTGAAGGTAGCGTTGAAAATTTGAAATTTAAAAATAGTCGCATTTACAAGTGGTAATTGAAAAATAGTCATAGTTTCAAAAGTAATCGAAATTTAGCCATCTTTTATGTAAAAATAAATCTGAACGAAAACATTGTTCGAAATCCGAAAAATATTCAAGCATAATATACTGGAGTCCGAATATTTTACATGTGAACTTCCAACGTAATATACTGGAGTTCCAGTATAAATATACTTGTACTCCATCATAATATATTGGAGTTAAAGCATAATATACTGGTCCAACATAATATGCTAAAATTTCATATGCGGGTGCTCCAATCTCCAGTATATTATGCTGGAACGTTCCGTGTGCTGGAGTTCCAGCATAATATGCTAGAAGTTCATACATAGGTGCACCAATCTCCAGTATATTATGCTGGAACTTTCCGTGTTGCAGCAAAATAGTGGCTATTTTTTAATGACTTTGCAAATGCTGACTATTTTTTAGTTACCAGTCCGAAAACTGGCTAGCTCGTGTTGTTTTTTTTACAACACAAATTTGTAGGCCCGTGCTACACTGGCCAACTTTATCTAGTGGGAAAATATGTGACAATAAGGGTGTGTTTAGTATGAAGGAATACATTTTTTAAAAAATATCTTCCAATTTTCTCATGTTTGGTTGGATTAAATGTTTTGGAAAATATTTTCCTCATGAACTCATTTTTTTCCAATTGGAGGAAAAATCTTTCCCTATCAAGAGAATGAAAAATATTTTTCAAAACTCTTTTTCAACATTTCCCACCCTATTCTCCATCCCTACCAATCCCCACACCCCCCACCTATCGAACCCCATCCCCGCCCACCCCTATCCCACCCCCACCCAACCCCGGCCCACCTATCCTCACTCCCTCCCCCACCCTAAATAAAAATATTATTAATAGTACTTTCTTTTCTTATGAATTTGACTTTTTTTTCATTTCAACAAATGAGTATTTTCTTTTCATGATATAAAAAAGTATTTTATTTTATTTTAATAAAAAAATTACTTTCTTTTCATGATGTAGAAAAATTATTTTCTTTCATTTTAACAAAATGACTATTTTCTTTTCATGATTAGAAAAAGTATTTTTTTTTTATTTCAACAAAGTTTATTTTTTTTTCATTTTATCAAAATGAGTATTTTCTTTTTAGCTATGTAGCACAAATTTTAACGTTGTTTTTGCGTAAAAAAGTAAAGCACCACATTAGTTCCTTTGGATTTGTGTGAATTTAAAAAATATATAATTAAATTCGTGAAGAAAATAGAGCATGAAAACGTTGGNGGGGGAGGAGAGCAAGGAAACATGTGGGTTTGGGTAAAGGGAAGGGGGGGGGGGGAGAGAGGAGAGTACCATAAACAAATATTTTCCTAAAAAAAAAAATTTAACTCTCTAACCAAGCACTAGAAATTATTTTCCGGAAAAAGTTTTCGACTCACCTATCAAACAAGGAAAAATAAGTGATAAAATCACTCATTTTCGACGAAATATTTTTTAAGAAAACATTTTCCTTCGTATTAAATACACAGTAAATAGATAAATTTATCACCTCCTCCACTTTATTTTATGTGGTAGAATTTGATCAGGCACTCAGTTTGAGTTAGAAAAGAAATATCTTTAGAACTTTTAGTATTATATTGCATGTCGTGTGTGTCATTAAGGATAAATGAAAATTTTAGAACTAAATGATTTTAAAATATAAAAAAATGTTTTTCTAAAACATACTAAAAAGGAATGCTACATAAATTAAACCACGTCCCAAGTGCCAATAAAGGAAAAGAATGGAAACAGGCAGATGACCAAAGCGATGATGATTTCTCTCAATGATTTAAGAGAATCATATAACTGCTAACTACTGTGACATCTAAGTTGAGGTCGATTAGATGAATTATTACAAACTATATAGTTTCATCTAAGCTTATCATAAGAGCCGTTTTGCTTTTATTAAAATTAAAATATTTGATTCTGAAAGTACATTTGAATATTAAGATGTATTTAGATTTGAATAATGAATATTTAAGATTATTCACTTTTTCAATATTTACATGTTTATAATTTATTATCATTGAAGTTAATAATACAAAAATCAATTAAACAAATGCAAATATTGCATCCACAAATTATTAGGGTGTACGGTGGTGGTTGTACAGTGGTACTTTAATTATTCTTGAGTGAAAGTGGGAGAGAATAACCATGGAATTGTGGTTAGCTTATCACATAATGATACGGTCTTAGATAGCCCGGGCAAAGCGGAAAATATTGAGGATGAGCCTAAATTATCTAGTGGACTATTAACTAGCGCCAAGTCCAAGAACGACCAAACAAGTTGTGCACGGTAAAAATCAGGTATGCCCGATTTTATTGGCTCGAGGAACCTCTTCACGAATAAGACCGAAATAGGTTGGGCTCGAGCCTGATGAAGGAGGTGGAGGCTCGAAGATCAAAGTACATGATGAGTACCTGGGCCGAGTATGACCAACCCCGAGATATTGCCGTTATAAGTTTGTAAAAGAATGAGCAAGAGTCTCGCAATGGCCCAAAGATCAAGACGTAAATTCCGGAATGGATTTGTACGAATTCGTACCAGGCGGTTAGACAACTGTACAATTAGATTCCTTATTAGAAATGGAAATGTACCTTATTTAGGACTCCCCTATTATATAAAGGGGAGCTCACTCATTTTGTAGGCATCACCAATCATTGGCAAAAATATACACTCTTACTTCCTTTCTCATCGCTCATCAGAATTGTCTCTTAACTTTATTGTTCTTACTTTATTGTTCTTGTTAGTATACCTCGAGGTCATCATAGCTCGAGTTCAGGAGTTGCTCATATACTAGTTTGATTTAGCTTACTCTTTTCATTTACACGTTTGTTTTCTTGGTTATCAGTTGGTATTGGACTAAAATACGTATCTTTAAGACCTTAACACAAATTTAATTGTTACTCAGATTTTAGGGTAAACAGTTTGGCTCCCACCGTGGGACCTAAAGATAATAGTGATTATTTCAGTACTGATTTTCATAACACACGTTATTTCCACACTTGTTCTTGTCAAAGATTCTTTGTTTTCAGGTTAAAACATGCCAAACTCACAAACGCTCCCGTACACCGCAATGATGGTCTCAGATTTCATGGGAAAAACGGTAATGTAGTTTCCCAGGAACCGGTGTACCACCACTTAACCCCGGGGAAGTGCCGATTGCAGAACCAGTCGATGTTAGTTCACACATTTCTTTGAATGTGGACTTGGGCGCAGACCTCGGAGGAAGTATACGCGGGGGAGTTCGACCTGGTGGTCAAGGAACACAAGGTGTAGGAGATGGGGGAGTTAGACTCCAGGTAATCTTCGAGATGCTACAAGCTCAGCAGGTTGCTATCGCTCAGCTACAAAGTCAACATAAAACTCCGAGTGTGGTTGAACCAGAAATCACTCGTCATACTGAGCCAGTGCCGAAAAGGCCAAACAGTAGCAGATCGGGGGCTGACCCTACAATAATGAAAATGCTCAAAGAGCTCACCAAAAGAATCGAGTCGGGAGAAGAGAAGATCGAAGATAATGACAGAAAGGTGGAGACATATAACTCCCGAGTCGATCAAATACCAGGAGTAACCCCGATCTTAAAGGGTTTGGATTCGAAAAAGTTCGTGCAGAAGCCTTTTTCCTCAAAGCGCGGCTTTGAAGCCCATTCCAAAGAAGTTCCTCATGCCGGACATACCGAAGTAAAACAGAACCACCGATCCTAATGAACATATCACTACGTACACGTGCGGTATAAAAGGAAATGACTTAGAGGACGATGAGATCGAATCCGTTTTGTTGAAAAAATTCAGAGAAACTTTATCTAAGGGAGCAATGATTTGGTATCCCAACTTGCCGCCAAATTCCATCAATTCATTTGCAATGTTAGCAGATTCATTTATAAAATCACACGCCAGGGCCATAAAGGTCGCAACAAGGAAATCAGACGTCTTCAAAATCAAACAAAGGGATAACGAAATGTTGAGGGAGTTCGTGTCCCGATTTCAGATGGAACGGATAGAGTTACCAACGGTCTCCGATGATTGGGCCGTTCAATCTTTCACCCAGGGGTTAAACGAGCGGAGCTCGATAGTATCACGACAGTTGAATTGAGCAGGCGTGCGTAATCGATATCAATCGAAGATCAGGGTCATGGACGACCAGCTAGAATCCCCTTCGGGTTCAGTTTATCAAAAAAGGTTAACAGTTAAAGCCCTGAGGGATACCGATAGGGAGCCAAGTTCAAACAGGGAAACTCAGCCATATACTGCAGAGCGAAGGAATAATGGCTCAGGGCGCAATTCATCCCGGAATGATCGAAGAATTGATCGAGGAAAAAATCCTTGGGGACTCATGAGAAAGAATGGATTTTACAAGCATACCGATCCCGCAGAAGCACCTCGATTATCGAAGTACAACTTCAGTGTCGATGCCTCGGGTATCATTTCGCCCATTAGAAGGATTAAAGACACTAAATGGACTAGACCTGTACAAACTGACCCTTCTCAAAGAAATCCTAACTTGATGTGCAAGTACCATGGCACACATGGCCATAGGACCGAAGACTGCATACAGTTGAGAGAGGAAGTAGCTCAATTATTTAACGAAGGCCACCTTCGAGAATTCCTCAGTGAAAGAGCCAAAAATCACTTCAGGGGAAGAGACACCAATAGAATGAATGAGCAAGAAGAACCTCAACATGTTATCCACGTGATCGTCGGTAGGGTCGACATCCCACAAGGACCCGTCTTCAAACGCACCAGTCGATTACAAGGGAGAAAAGGACCCGAGACTATATGCCCTTAGGCACCCTTACATTTAATGACGCGGATACAAAAGGCTTCTCTTAGACGCACAACGACGCCCTGGTAATTTCTATTTTGCTAAATAAAATTCAAGTTAAACGTGTTCTTGTGGATCCAGGTAGCTCGGCAAACATAATCAGGTCGAGGGTCGTGGAGCAGCTCGGACTGCTTGATCAAATTGTACCTGCATCTCGAGTCCTAAACGTCTTTAACATGGCTAGTGAAACAACAAAGGGAGAGATAATCCTACCAGTGAACATAGGCGGGACCATCCAGGACACAAAATTTCATGTCATCGAAGGTGAAATGAGGTACAATGCACTGCTCGGAAGGCCGTGGATCCATAGCATGAGAGCAGTACCATCGACCCTTCACCAAATGATGAATTTTCCAACAATAGATAGTGTGAAAATAGTTTACGAGGAACAACACGCAGCAAAGGAAATGTTTACAGTCGACGAGGTGACGCCAAACTTTCGAAGAAGAAGAGGATTTACTTACCCCTCCCCAGCCTCGATCGAGCCAGAGGAACATGTAATTAAAGAAGAAGAAGAGGATTTACTTACCCCTCAAACTTTCGTTGTTCTCGAGGAATCAGATACAACCAAGTCAATGGTCGAGAAGCTGGAACAGGTGGTACTGATTGAGCATCTGCCCAAACGAAAGGATACCTGGTAACATGTTTAACCCACTAACTAAGGAAAAAGCTCATTCAATTCCTTATCGATAATGTAGATTGCTTTGCTTGGTCACATTTAGACATGACAGGGATCCTACCGGAGATAACAACACATCGGCTAAGTCTCGACCCCAAGTTCAAACCAATGAAGCAAAAGAGAAGGCTCCAGTCCGAGGTAAAACAGGCATTCATAAAGGACGACGTAACTAAACTTCTCAAAATAGGGTCCATTAGGGAAGTAAAATAGCTTGAATGGTTATCCAATGTAGTCGTAGTCCCTAAAAAAAGGAACAAACTTAGAATGTGCGTGGATTACAAGGATTTGAACAAGGCATGCCCTAAAGACTCTTTTCCACTACCTAACATCGATCGTATGCTCGATGCCACGGCCAGCCACGAGATCCTTACCTTTTTCGATGCCTATTCCGGGTACAATAAAATTCATATGAACCCATAGGATCAGGAAAAGACCTCATTTATCACCAAATATGGAAGGTATTGTTGCAATGTAATGCCTTTCGGACTAAAAAATGCAGGAGCTACTTACCAACGCCTAGTAAATAAGATGTTTGAAGAACAAATAGGTAAACCAATGGAAGTTTACATTGATGACATGTTAGTTAAGTCCCTGCATGTAAAGGACCATTTGGCTCATTTGTAGGCAACATTCGAGATTTTGAGAAAATACAACATGAAACTTAACCCCGAGAAATGTGCTTTCGTGGTTAGTTCGGGCAAATTCCTCGGCTTCATGGTGTCAAATAGGGGGATCGAGATCAACCTCGACAAAATTAAAGCCATCGAAGACATCACCGTTTTGGACAGTGTAAAAGTCGTACAACGGCTAATCGGACAGATGACTCCTTTGGGTCGATTCATCTCGAAGTCGTCAGATCGGAGTCACAGGTTCTTCTCCTTACTCAAAAAGAAAAATGATTTCGTATGGACCCCGGAATGTCAACAAGCATTAGAGGAATTAAAGCGGTACTTATCGAGCCCGCCCCTGCTCCACACTCCGAAGGCGGATGAAAAGTTATATTTATACTTGGTTGTGTCCGAAATAGCACTAAGTGGCGTACTAGTTCGAGAAGATCATGGTACGTAATTTCCTGTCTATTATGTAAATCGAAACTTAGGAGATGCTGAAACTAGGTATCCGCACTTAGAGAAGTTAGCACTTGCATTAATAAGTGCATCTAGAAAATTAAAGCCATATTTTAAGTGTCACCCCATATGTGTGTTAACCACTTATCCTCTCCGAAATGTTTTGCACAAGCCCGATTTATCGGGCTGATTGGCCAAATGGGTCGTCGAACTTGGTGTGTATGATATTGAATATCAACCCCGAACGACCATCAAGTGTCAAATCTTAGCTGACTTCGTGGACGATTTTGCGCCAACCCTCGTACCCGAAGTGGAGAAGGAACTTCTGCTAAAATCAGGTACGTCATTGGGGGTACGGACCCTCCTCACGGATGGAGCCTCGAATGTGAAAGGGTCCAAGCTCGGCATTGTCTTAAAAACCGCCTACATGTAGCACTATTAGATAATCTATCAAGACTCCTGGGTTGACTAACAATGAGGTCCAGTACGATGCCATGATTGTAGGTCTCGAATTAGCTAAAAGCCTAGGGGCGGAAGTCATCGAGACCAAGTGTGACTCATTGTCGGTGGTGAACCAAGTGAACAAGAGCTTCGAGGTTCGGGAAGATAGGATGCAAAGGTATTTGGACAAGTTACATGTGATGTTGCACCGCTTCAAGGAGTGGACCCTAGATCACGTGCCTCGAGAACAAAACAGTGAGGCCGATGCACTTTCAAATTTGGGGTCATCAGTCGAAGAAGACGATATAGTCCCGGGAACTGTCGTCCAATTGTCGAGATCTGTGGTCGAGGAGGGTCACGCCGAGATAAACTCCACAAGCTTGACTTTGGATGGAAGAATAAATATGTTGAATATTTAAAGCACGGAAAGCTCCCTTCAAACCCTAAAGAGTCGAGAGACCTACGAGATAAAGCAGCCCGATTCACATTGGATGAAGATGGAACGTTGTACAGAAGGAATTTCGATGGACCATTGGCGGTATGCTTAGGACCGGGGGACACCGATTATGTTCTGCGAGAAATCCACAAAGGTACTTGTGGGAACCACTCCGGCGCTGACTCTTTAATTCACAAAATTGTTAGAGCAGAGTACTACTGGGATAGCATGGAAAAATACACTAAGGAGTTTGTTCAAAAATGCGATAAATGCCAAAGGTTTGCACCAATGATCCATCATCCCGGAGTACAACTCCATTCAGGCATATCCCCGTGGCCGTTCATGAAATGGAGGATGGATATCGTCAGCCCCCTGCCAACGGCGCCAGGTAAAGCTAAATTCATTTTGTTTATGACTTACTACTTTTCTAAATGGGTGGAAGCACAGGCCTTCGAGAAGGTAAGAGAAAAAGAGGTCATAGACTTCATATGGGATCACATCGTGTGTCGATTCGGGATACTCGCTGAAATCGTATGCGACAACGGGAAGCAATTCATTGGCATCAAGGTAACAAAGTTTCTCGAAGAACAAAAAATAAAAAGGATCTTATCGACATCATATCACCCAAGCGCAAACGGACAGGCTGAATCCACGAACAATATTATTATCCAAAACTTGAAGAAAAGGTTGAGTGACGCTAAGGGGAAATGGAGAGGGGTTTTTCCCGAGGTCCTTTGGGCATACCGAATGACATCAAAGTCTAGCACGGGGGCAACTCCGTTCTCCATGGTATATGGATCCGAGGCCTTAATCCTAGTCAAGGTCGGAGAACCTAGCACCAGATTTCGGCACGCAATGGAGGAGTCGAATCATGAGGCTATGAACACTAGCCTCGAGCTATTAGATGAAAAATGAGAAGTTGCACTTATTCGGATGGCCGCACAGAAGCAAAGAATCGAGAGATATTATAACAGAAGGGCCAACCTTCACCAATTCGGAATCGGGGACTTATTTCTAAGGAAAGTCACTTGAATACTTGAGACACAAACGATGGGAAACTAGGCCCGAATCCATACCAAGTTATTGGTATCATTGGAAAGGGATCTTACAAACTCGGCACGATGGAAGGAAAATAATTGCCAAACAATTGGAATGTATCCCTACACAAACAATATTATTGATGAGGTATGACTTTCTCCTTTTTTCCATTTGTATTCGAGACTAACTCATTGCAGATGTTCGATCGAAGACGTCGAGGGCACCTTTCTACACGAATACCTTAGGTTTTAAAGCACGTGTTTTGCTCTTTTTTCCTTAGATCTGGTTTTATCCCAAATGGGTTTTTCCGGGAAGGTTTTTAACGAGGCAACAACTATGTGCTACCTAAGGGGAATTTAACAGTATCTAGGGTTTCTTTTCAATCAAACTCGAATACTGGGGGGCATCACCCTTGAAGGATATATTTTCTAGAAAAATACTTCACGCCAAAAAGGGCCTCGATAGGAAAACTTTGTAATGGGCCAAACGGTCAGACGAACCGTGTCCATATAGAATAGTCGAGCCCCGATGACAAAACATATACGCATGTATGAATTATTTAAAGAAGCATCCTTTCTATATTGAACACTTTGTATCTCGAAGAAATTTTCTACTGTACGAGCTCCATACTTCTGATTCAATGCGAGGAACGTCTCAAGATCCAAAACACAAAAACACCTCGAATACTTGGGGACTGTCATCAATAGTCAGCAAATTCGAGACGTCTAAACTCAAATTCGAAAGACTTAAAGAGGCATTCCCCGACGTAAAGTCCAAGGCCTCACACTCGAGGATTAACATTCCGAGCAAGTTTGAAATGTTACTGGGAAACAAGCCGAAGAGGCACACCCGAAGGCTACAGACGAAATGACGCGGCTCGAAGACATCCGTATCCCGCAATAAAGATAGGCCTTCAAATAGTTTGAAAAACCGGTTAAATAAAGGCTACCCTCGGCAAAATAATCAAAAGGCTTCAGCCTTCAAGAAACCTCAAGAGGTATCGAATTATTTACAAATTTGTGCTAAGGCACTAAAAACAAAAGGGCTCCGATCGACAATGAACCCTCGAAAAACCCAATGGGTAAAAGATGCATGCCAAGGCATAAACATAAAAATTTTCACTAAGTCTTTTAAGCCGAAAAAGGGAAATAATAGCCATCTTTTAGAGGCCACGACTGCCCGGCTTAAAAGAGCCTAAGGGCCAATACACTTAGGGTTCGAGATCTTGCTCTCACCCCATCCGAACCCAAGGGTTCGATTATCCCGGGCCCAAATAAATATTTTCATCATGGCTCGGAGACTCAGCATTATCCAACACAAAGGGTCTATGCCCCGAAGGTTCGAACCTTACTCGAACTCGATCACGACAACAAAGAAACCGTCTGAGAAATAATCTCGAGAAAGAAATATGTACAAGAACTTGAAAAAAGGCTTGACATAAAGGAAAATACAAAAGGAAAAAGAAAATTCCTATCTACGACCCGGGGCTGGTTTCTCCTTCGTGAGGAGCTTCTCCCTCAGGAGAAGCTTCTTCTTCGGGATCTCTTCGTTATCTGACCCACCTTGGTCGCCTTCACCATCGTCGTCATCATCGGAGGAGACAAGAAATCTGGCATCGGCTTCCATCGGCCTTGCTTGAGCTATCTCTTCAGTAAGGTCGAAGCCCCTAGCATCTATCCTCTTTAATGTGTTTGTTGAAGGCCGAGAAACAACCACGACCTCCGTCGATTTGAGGGCTTTTACCACATATTCCATCGGAGTCTCCTCCCCACGATGCAAGATCTCTGGCTCAGAGGGTTTGGTGGTCTCGATTGGATTTTTGTTTCGGGCCTCCAACGCCGAATCCTCGCCCTCATCTTCTTCATCATCTAGGAGTTGGTGGACTGAGTCTATTTCCACGGGAATGACGTTCCTCCTACGTCTTCGAGCAGGGCCCATTTTATTTTGGGGGTCTTAGGGCTTCGAAGACCTTTTTCTCTTATTATCCTTCTTTGGTTTTGGACTCGGGGACTCGATCCCTTCCTTAGGAGGAGCCGGCCTTATTTCATAGAAATCCCTAATGCCTGCATGAATAAAAACTAGGTATAAGAAAAGAAATGTCTTCGATTAAGAAGAAAGCGTCAGAAAATTTACCATGATGTTTGGCTTCCCATTTTCCCCTCGCCAAGTCACGCCAGCGATGTTCGTCATACGAGGAGGTCGCAGCTAGCTTACGGACCTAGTCTTCGAGATCAGGGACCGCATGGGGCATCCAAGCGATTACTGCAGATAAAAACGAGGGCGTCATGCAATGCATAGTTAAAATACATAAAATTACTAGAGGAACAACTTCACTTACGGTCGAAGTTTCACTTTTCTGGGAATGGCATTTTCTCCTCGGGAATGATGTCGCTGGTCCTTACTCGGATGAACCGGCTCATCCAGCCCCGATCTTTATCCTCGTCATTGATGGAAAAGAAGGACTTGGTTGACCGGAGTTGGAGCTTAATCAACCCTCAGAAAAGCTGAGGCCGGTACAAGCGGATAAGATGATTGAGAGTGAGCTCGAACCCTTCGACCTTTCTAGAAAATAGCGAAGCATGAGCACTATTTGCCAGAAAGAATGGTGGATTTGACCGAGGGTGACTTGATATCTTCTACAAAAGTTGATCATGATTGGATCGAGGGGAACCATCGTCAAGAGGTAAGTGTAAACACTTAGGAACCCCTCCACGTGGGTGGTAATGCTCTCCTCGCGGGTGGGGATCTGTACCACGACCCTATCCCCCCAGCCGCAATCCTTTTTCATAGCATCGACATGCTTTTCCGTTATCGATCAGATATACCTCAAAGCATGTTCACATCGACCAGGAACCGCGGGAGGATTTTCAATGGTGAAATCTTTCTTTAAGGTGTAGGCACCGGGAACGATCTCGTGAAGGGTCCACGTCTTGTCGCTGCCGGACGGGAAGAGAAGGAGGAAGATTTCTTTTTTAGGGGGACCATTTTTGAAGTTTTCGCCATTAATTCAGGTTAAAAGAAGCAGGAAAAGATGGGGTTTGATTATTTTTGACACTAAATAGGCGGAGAAGCAAGTAACGAATGGGAGAGAAATGAATGGAAGAAGAGATCAGAGAAATTGCAAAGAGGAAGTAAAGTCCTTAATCGAATAAGGAACCTTGTATTTATAGGTAAGCGGTGACGTTTCAGAGGCGTTAATGGCTGACCACTACTGGCACGCATTTAATGTTTTGGGGAAGCGAACTGACGGGACGTTTCCCTCACCTTGAATGCTTACGTCACTTGGATGGCGTCATCATTAGGGACTCCAGAGACCCGAGGCTCAAATCGTTTCTTATCATTTTATTCTAAGAAACGCGGGGACTATCTGTATACGGTCAAAATTAGGTATGCCCGATTTTTTGGGCTCGAGGAACCTCTTCAAGAATAAGACCGAAATAGGCTGGGCTCGAGTCCGATGAAGGAGGTCGGAGGCTCGAAGATCAAAGTGCACGATGAGTACCTAGGTCGAGTATGACCAACCCCGAGATAATGTCGTTATGGGTTTATAACAGAATGAGCAAGATTCTCGCAATGGCCCAAAGATCAAGGCATAAATTCCGGAACATATTTGTATGAATTCGTACTAGGCGGTTAGACAGATGTACAATTAGATTCCTTACTAGAAATGCAAATGTACCTTCTTTAGGACTCCCCTATTATATAAAGAGGAGCTCATTTGTAGGCATCACCAATCATTGGCCAAAAATATATACTCTTACTTCCTTGCTCATGACTCATCAGAATTGTCTCTTAACTTTATTGTTCTTACTTTATTGTTCTCGTTAGTATACCTCGAGGTCTTCATAGCTCGAGGTCTGGAGTTGCTCATATACTGGTTTGATTTAGCTTACTCTTTTAATTACATGTTTGTTTTCTTGGTTATCAGTTGGTATTTGGACTAAACCACGTATCTTTAAGACCTCAACACAAATTTAAGTGTTACTTAGATTTTAGGGTAAACACAAGTACACACTAAGGATCGGAGCCGCATGATCTTCAAAAATTGACTAGAAAGTATTGGAGAGTCACTTTGAATATTCGTGCAAAAAATTACGAAGTTTGAATGCTTGGAGATTGAAGTAGCAAAACCCCAAGCCAAACCAAAGAAATTAGTTAAAAATAACAAGCTAACTTTTCTTTTTATATTGAGCAAATAAATAGAAGTGCATTATTTTGGGTACTAGTATAGAGCAAACAAATTGTTGAGAAAATATTTACTTCTCCGTTTGAATTATATTATATTTATGCTTTTCGAGATTTAAACTATCTGAATTTTGATCAATATTTTAAAATATATTTTCTCATCATATATTAAAATGAAAAGAATTACAATTTATGTAATTTTCGTATTTTTTTATTATCGAAATTTTAATTGTTAAATAATGGATGGATCTAATCCGATGTAGCCTAGAATTTAAGAAGCGAAAAGTATAACAATTCGTGCTAGCTAATTAAATGACTAATTAGGATCAATTAATATCTCACAAAGTACATATAATCACAACTACTAGCTATTACAACATTGATATACTATAATGACCATGATCTACACGACTAGTGTCTGTCGATCTTGCCAAGAACTTTTATTTGTTTGTTGTTAATTTCCTTAATCTTTTTCTTAATATTCTTCCTAATTAATACTAGCCATAGACTTTCTTTTCTTAATTTCCTTAAAAGGGAGATTATATATTTTCACTCTTCAACTCTCAATTTAGTTGTTTAATTTTAATCAGGCAGATAAGGCTTGAGGAGTTGAATTAGGGAGCCTTTTAGGTGAAGAGACATAACTTCATTAGTAGATCCTACTAATTTCCCCCCTATGAAAACTGCTGGAACTGAGGCGTTACAACCCATTCTCATAAGAGCTTTCTCCATATCTTTTCCCTCAGAATCATGATCAAGTTCATGAACATATGGATCAACACCAAGATCTCGAAATAGTATAGTAACCGCGTAACATAAACAACATGTACTCTTGCTGAAGATCACTACCCCGTGCTCTGATATCATTCGTTGTACTTTGTCCATTTCTTGATAATTAGGTTGTGAAAGATTCGTCGTGAGAGTAGCAGTACGATGAAATTCGATTATAAAAAGGCGGTAGAGGTAGTTTTTCAAAAACTAGGGTTGCTTTCGTTGTTTGGTTTAATTCACCACTAAGTGGAATCTGATTGTCTAGACTCTCAATTGCTATTTATAGTTGTAATAAGCTTTCAATTCTGCAAGCAATGCAGTTTGAAAGCTTAGTAGCAAGAAGATAGATTGTTACGAGCTATACTTGGAATTCAGGTATATGAGAACTTAATGAAAGTACTCTTTAGCATACCATCGGATCTAAGTTCAATTGACCCTGAACATCGATCCGATGGTTGATAATTTGATGCTAGAAGAGATGAAGGAGAAATAAAGAGCAAGAAAAAGCTTGACAAATATTAGGGTTAATTCCTTAGAGGTTGCTTGGAAATGGAGAGTTTTCATTGCTACACTATTTATAAAAGAGTAAAATGGAACATCTAATTTAGTAACTATGAAAGTGGAGTCCTCTGTCTAAATTGTAAAGATTCAAAAGATGGTGTGCTTTATTTAGATGCTCCAAAAACTGGAGTACAGCTCTACTAAAAAGAATTTTTCCAAAAAAAAAAAAAAAAAAAAAACAACAGATACTGTTTCATTCCATAAATATTGAGCAAGTTGGAGAATATAGTACATATATTCTATTTAGTTATGCACTTTTTGAATTTAGAATCTTTGTGGTGGGAAAGAGTTGTACTTATTTAAACTACCTGAAAATATATACCTATATGCACTTTCTATATTATTAATTAGGATTAATTTATGAATATTGACAGTTTAAATATTTTTATGTTATCAGTATAATTTAACCTATGAACGTTTTTTATCTGTATTATTTTCCAGATTACTAATCCAATTTTATGGATCATAACCTATATTTTAAGTGAGTTAATAGTGTAATAACTATTTTGCGCTATCAGTATACAACAACAATAATTTAGCCAGCATAATCTGACATAGTAAGTTCTGGGGAGGACAATATCTACACAGACCTTGCTCCTACCTTTGTGGAGGTAAAGAAACTGTTTTCGATAGAATTTCTGTTTAAAAAAGCATAAACACAATAATAATGGAAAAACAACAATAAAAAAAGCACTTTCAATATGTATAAGTCAAACTCAATTAATTAATTCCTTAATCACCATCGGAATATTGTATGTGAATGTTAAGATAATTAATTAGATGGATGATTATCCATCTTTATTGAATTAGCCATATACTATAAGGAATTTTGTAGACAACGTGGACAAACAACTGACCATGCAAGATTAGACTATAAAAGTGTTATTCTTGAAGATGCATTAATTTATACAATATATTATGTGTAGTCAATTTGTTAAGATTCTTTTTCCAATATTCTTGGATTTTATTCTATGCTGAAAGATTTATCAGGAATTGAAAAGCTTTCGGTGGGTTTGATTCTTTCTAATAAATACTTGTATTTGATATTTATATCAAATTTAATAATTTAATCTTAACAGTTAAAATTATAATAAAAATACATCATTTAACCTTAGTTAGACATAAATATGCGAATGAAAAAGGTCATATCGTATATTTATTAATTTGATATAAACATTAAACGCGAATAAATTTTTATCACCTACTTGTGAGTTATTATTCTTCACAGCACATGCACAATTGATGGCCGTACACTTGCATACACAGGTGTACGTGTGAGGCAAACGCAAGTTTTAGCCTAAGGGGCATAAAGTATGACGTACTAATTTTTCATGAGTTAAGTAGAGGTTAGTTAGCTAATTAATTAAGCTTCTAATATTTTTGGATATCTTTAGCGGTTGAGATATTGTTCGATTAGGTTTTTTTTTTTTTTTTTTGTTTTTTTTTGCTTTTTTTATTTATTTGTAAGGGATGGCAATGAAACTGGACAGGGCGAGTTAGACGAAGCTAGAGAGGAAGTCGGGAACTAGATTTGATGAATTAAACTTTTAAATTTGTATCACACATTATAATTTTAAATTTATGATTTCATAATTTAAAGATTATACGTTAAATTTTAGTGATTTTTAAGTTATATATTTATGTCCTAAGCTCATCAGGGGTTTGAGCCGTGGGAATTGCCTCTTGCAGAAATACACGGTAAGGCTGCACATAACATATTGTTGGGCGTGCGAACATAGTCCCACGTTAGAAGCTGAAAAGATTGAGAGTCTACATGTAAGGTGTAGGGATTTCTAAATGGTGTGAGGCTTTTTGGAGAAAATCGTGCGGGTTTGGCCCAAAGCTATATCACACCATCTTAAGGTTATTTTGGCTAGTTTAGCCCAACAACTGATATCAGAGCCCAGGTTCGACGGGACGAGTATAAAGATGGCAAAGTGATGGTGCAGGCCGATGCGCACACAAGAAGAAGCTAGTTGGGGCTTCGATTGTCATAATATTCTAACAATGTGGGTGTCACACAGTGACTCTCAGAAATTGACCCGTGGATCGTGGAAATGGGTCATATGGAACTTAGTTCGAGGGGGAGACCTGTGAATCGTAGTAGTGAGCCACGTGAAACGTAGTTCGAACAAAGTCCAACATTGGAAGCTGAAAAGATTGAGAGTTTACATATAAGGTGTAGGGATTTCTTAATGGTGTGATGCCTCTTAGGGAAAAAGCGGACAATATCACACCATGTTAAGAGTGTATTCGGGCTAGTTTAACCCAACATATACCCTCGTGGTCTGACCCTTCCCTGGATCCCCCGCATAGAGGGAACTTAGTACATCGGGCTACCCTTTTTCCTTTTTTTATTATTTTATTTTATTATGTCTTAAGATCATCGAGGGCATGATCCCTGATAGGAGTTCATGGAGGTAGATGGTTAGGACAGAAGGTAAGTAGGTGTCGAGCAATTCCTATCTTCTTTGTAGGAGAGTATGGTTTTAGTTTAGAGTACCTTATCTGGTCCCTTTTCTCTGTATCCTTATTATTATTATTGTTGTTGTTGTTGTTGTTGTTGTTGTTGTTATTCTTATAATCCTACTCATCAATTTATTTATAATTGTTGCTTCTTTTACTTTTTTTATCCTTACTATTTTTGCTATCAATACTTTTATTTTCTCTAATATTTTCATTTTAGATTTTCTTAAGTCGGGGATCTATCAGAAATAACCTCTTTACCTCATACAAGATAAGGGTAAGGTCAATGTCTACCCCACCTTCTTTAGACTCTACTTGTGAGACCGCACTGTTTATATTATTATTGTTGTTGTCTAAATGCTAGGTTCAACTTAACTCATATGCAATGAGTGTATCCTTACATCGATGTTATTATGGTATGAGAAAAGTGTAACGACCCGATCGGTCGTTTTGAGAGTTGTAGTCCCATTTTCCTATTTACTGTTCATTCCCTGCTTAATTGTTGTTATGTGATTTGCCGGGGTAGTTGGTTCGGGTCCGGAAAGGCTTCGGAATGAATTGAAACACTTAGTCTCAAGGTGGGAAGCTAAAGTTGAAAAGGTTAACCATATGTTGACTTATGTGTAAACGACTAGGGAATGGAGTTTTGATGGTTCCGTTAGCACCGTTAGGTTATTTTTGGAGTTAAGAGTGTGTCCGGATTGTG
This sequence comes from Nicotiana paniculata, assembly GCA_005239505.1. Classification (NCBI taxonomy): domain Eukaryota; kingdom Viridiplantae; phylum Streptophyta; class Magnoliopsida; order Solanales; family Solanaceae; genus Nicotiana; species Nicotiana paniculata. The sequence goes on along the minus strand of ML356262.1, from coordinate 8,557 downwards.
ATTTGGAGGTCCGTAGTTGAATTAGACTTGAAATGGCGAAAGTTAAAAATTTGGAAGTTTGACCGAGAGTGGCTTTTATGGTAACCGGGCTCAGATTGGGGTTCCAAGAGTTTGAGTAGGTCCGTTGTGTCATTGGTGACTTGTGTGCAAAATTTGGGGTCAATCGGACGTGATCCGATAGATTTCGGCATCGAATGAAGAAATTGGAAGTTCAAAAGTTCATTAGGCTTGAATCGATGCGTGATTCGTGATTTTAGCGTTTTTTGATGTGATTTGAAGGCTCGACTAAGTTTATATGGTGTTTTAGGACTTGTGGGTAGATTTTATCAAATTTTCACCTAAAAATATTTCAAAAAAAGACATGAATTATGCACGTAAATCGAGGATGGCTAAACAGAGCTATTCTGGGTCTCGAAACACACGATTAATGATTAAAACTATAAATGACCTATTGGGTCGCTATATGTCCTAACCTTGATTTTAGGGAATTAGGGAACCTTGAACAATGTGCTATGTGAATTTCATGTGTAGCGGCGTATATGCGAGGTGGTGGGTATATATACTCTGAGATAATTGTTCCATGCTTTTTCGTATTTCATAAAATTATTTTATTCCATATCTTGACTGTTACTTGTCACTTATTACCCTTGTAATGAAATGCTAGTTTCTTCCATGATTCCATGATTAATTGCTACTTGCCTTACTTGTCTTACATTTACACTTTTATTGTCATATATTTGTCTTGTCTTGTTGCTTTGTATTAATTGTAGAATTCCTTGATTTTGGTACGAGGTTCCTTTATGGCTTTGCTTTCATATTCTTTAATCATATAGATCCTCGATAATTTAGTTGTTGAATTGATTACATTTATTAATTTTATTTATGGATCAGGTTATACGCCGTAACAGGTGGAATAAGAGAGGATTGATATTGATATGGTGGGATCAGATTGCACGCCGCAACAAATTTTATATGTGATTTTGATATGGTAATAATGGAGGATTATGATATTGATTCTGATTATATGGTGGGACCACTTTGTACGCCGCAACAGATTTTACATGTTATTCTTGATATTGATACGAGGAAATACGGGAGGATTGTGTTTGTATTGTGGGATTGGGTTGCGCGTTGCAACGGATTATGTGTTTTATATTCATTGTTGCATTGGATTAGCTTTCAGTATTTGCATATGAGAATCTGAGCAGTGATGTTTCTAGATTTACTGATTTCGAGGATTGTGTTTATTTTCATAAGTTAGCCTCCTTACTTTTTCAAAGTTTTTTTGTTATTATTATTATTATTATTTTTATTATTATTATTATTATTATTATTATTATTATTATTATTATTATTATTATTATATTACGTACAGTTATTGTAAGTGACCCGCCTTAGCCTCGTCACTACTTCGTCGAGGTTAGGCTTGACACTTTCAAAGTACATGAGGTCAGTTGTACTCATACTACACTCTGTACTTCTTGTGCAGATTTTGGAGTCGATCCTAGCGGCGGTCAGTAGATTGCTCGGATTGATTGCCTGATGGAGACTTGAGGTACAACTACTTGGCGTTCACAACCCTAAGTCCCCTTGAACTTTATCCTAGTTGTTTATTTCATTTCTGATAGTTTTACTTTTATTCAGACAATTATTTGTATTATTGTAGTCACTTGTGCACTTGGTTTATTCACTCTATTTTTGTTTTATTTAAGTTTATTCAGTCCCTTGGTATCATTTAATTGGATTTTGTTAAAAATGGGTAGAAATTATTTCTAACCTAGCTTGCCAAATAAGTGAAATGTTAATGATATTACGGTTTCGAGGATGAGAATTTCGGGTCATGACAGTGTATATATTTCTTTTCGTATAATACAAATACAAACAATTACCCTTTTCTGTCAAGGATGGAATGAATTTTGCTCTACCTTCTTTAGGTAGGGACAAGGTCTTCGTACACTTTATCTTTCTCAAACTTCACTAATAGGGTTACATTGATTTTGTTATTATTGTTGTTATTGTATGGAACGAATTTTGCTAGACTTATATCGACTATCACTTGTATCTATTTGGAAATTTAAGTGCTCTAAATAGCACTACGTCTGTAGTGACGTTTATTTATTCGTATACAACACATACATGTTTGTAATGACTTTCATTAATTATTACCAATGAACCAAAGAAGAATTAAAAAAAAAAAAAAAGTTCCCCCTTCAAATTGAATTAATTGCAAAAAACCAATAAAAACTATTGGACAAACCAAAAGCGAATTCTCTCTTAGGACAAAGATGAGCAATTAAAAGCAAACTTTCACCGCCAGAGTTACGATGGGATTGATAGGTTCCTTCTATCGTTAATTAAAGTTTTTGAGTTCGAGCGTTAAAAAAGAAAAAAAGTTTAATAAGAAATGTTTCCGCTTTAATAGACCTTATAGGGTGTGATCCAGATAAATCGATACTAAGTGAATACTAGACAATCATATAAAAATCCGAAAAAGAAATAAAGTTTTCAATTAAATTAATTAGTGTATAATACATAAATTAATTTGGTCACTTTTGTAAAGTGAATAGACCAATCGCATATATTCCACTATTGTATGGTGGAATCTCTAAGAAAAGATTAATTTGTGAGATTCACAGCGCACGAAATGACATCTGTTTACTCAGGGGATATGTTCTTGTTCAAGTAAAACAGGTCCATCTTTAGCTTTAGCTTTGATTCTAAGAAGATGAAAAGTTCTTAGCTTTTCATGGATATTTCTTCATATTCTTTCCTCACTACGCGGAGGCAAAAGATAAGATTCTTTTTCGCCGCGAATCCAGAATTTAGAGTTAATGGATTTTGATCTTATGTCTTAGTTGGAGTTAGATGTCGTGGTTTCTCTCGAGCTCATTGTGTCTACTCTTGATCCATCATTGATTTCTCTTGATCAAGTGAAGCAAAATAGATTAGGGGGAAAATAAATGACCAACATCGAAGAAAGAACGAACCGATCCTTTTTTTTTTTTTTTTTTTTTAACTATTCGGTATGGAAATTCATTCTTCCTATTAATTCAGATTTGTATCGGGTGAAACGTTTCTCTTAATCATGCATGTAAGATTATTCATTATTGTTGGGTGTGCAAATAAAGTTTTACATTGATAATTAAAAAAATTGAAAAGTTACATATAAGGTGTAGGAATACTCCTAAATTCTAACGATGTTTGAGGCCTTTTGGAGAAAATTGTGTGCGTCTGACTTGGCCTAAAGTTGATGATGTTACACAATGTTAAGAATATTTTGGACTAGTTCAGCTTAACAATTAGTACGAGAAACAATGGTTCAGCAAGACGAGTAGAAGATAATAGAATAATGACGGCGTAGGGCTCAGTTTACTACCTTTACCACACCAAAGGTTGCTTGAAGATGCACACACATAAGAAGAAGCTAACTCTGGGGCTTTGGTGGCCAGTAATACTAGCTCGGTTACGTGAGTGGCACACAATGAATCTCGTAAGTGACCCATGACTCATGGTATAGTAGGCCCGGTGGAATACGAGGCAGAGATTGTTGCGTGAGAACAAAGTTTCATATTGGTATTTAAAAAGATTAGAGAGTTATATATAAGGTGTAAAAATACTTTTAGTGATGTGACGCCTTTTGAAAAGAAAACCTGCGGACTAGAGCTATATATAACGTGTAGAATACTCTTAGCAGTGTGAGACATTTTGAAAAAAGAAGAGTATATATATATATACGAACTTAGCCCAAGGCAAATAATATTACACTACCATGTTAAGTGTATTTTGAGCCCAGACGGCTTAGGCCAGTAGTTATATATCGAATTGTGCAGTATATGATTGTATGAAATTAAAATTTAAAAATACTGAGAAAGACTTGTTGAAAATAACCAGCAAGACTTTGAAATAAACTTTCTCGTAGTTTATATTAAGATAGGACGATTCTAATATTCCCACAAGTCACAATGAGACTATCAACTCTCAAACTAAATGTAATAAAAGCCTATCAGTCATAGTCCAAATTTTCAAAAATGCACTACTTTTGAAGATTCTGCAAATTCTTTCATCGAAGAACTCTTCAAAGATCACATGACAACGAGTTAGCTGCTAGTTAAGGTAATTAAGTATGTGACTTTGAACTCAATTGTCATAGATAGTGGTGACAAAATGGATAAAAGTAATAGTTATCTACTCATATTACCCATTAGAAAATGGGTTGGATAATGAACTTTTTAAAAACAGGTCAAGTATGGATAAAAACTATATTATCTAATTAGAAAATAGATAACCAATGGATAACTAATCTGCTTAACTTTTACATTTATAAAGCCTCAAATGGGGGTTCATCAAGTTTCGGAGACTAAGAATTATTCCAAAAGTGATCATATTTAAGAAGACAGGGATAATATAAATATTCATATTATCCACCGATCAATCTATTTTTTATCCGTATTAAATATGAGTCGAGTCGGATAATTTATTTATTTTTTCATTTATCCGTTTTCGACCAACTTACATCCGATATGACCCGCCCGTTTGTCATCCTAGTCACAGCAAACATGAAGAATAATAGCTTGAGAACATGAAACCATAAAAAAAAACATCTTATTAGTCAATAAAAGGTTTCCATTATCAGCCATTTTGACAAAACATATGGCTATCATTTCCCCCACCTCCTATAAAGAAAAGGGGATTAGAAACAAAAAAAAAAAAAAAAAGGAAAAAAAAACATAGTGGGTTAAAGTTGACACAAGAAAAGTTTGTGTACGAGATAAGAACCTAGCTAGATGTTTGTTTCAAACAAGACTGCGTATAATAAACCTAATTTTGGTTCGACTGATCTTTTCCGAATTTCAGGTACAATAAATACTTAGTGCACTAAACTCTCTTTTTTTTACGCCAGTAATTAAAACCAAATAGCTTTGGCATCAATGAGCATTTGTTTGAGTGATCCATCAATTTGTAAGGATATAATATCCTTAGATGATCCAACAAATTTTCCACCAATAAAAACTGCAGGAACACATGGATTACAACCTAAGCTTCTCAATGCCCACTCCATTTCTTTCCCTCTTGGATCTTGATCAAGTTCATGAATTGCTGGACTTGCTCCTATATCATAAAAGAGTGCTTTAATACTATGACACATAAAACATGAACTCTTGGTAAATATTACTGCTGCCTTCTTTGAAGCCAACTCTCCTATTCTATCCATCTCGATACAAATCGATACAACAACAACAATAATTACGCTTCAGTCCCAAACAAGTTGGCGTTCAGATAAAAATCGATGGGATGACGAGAACTATATAGATATATAGACTAGATGAGATATATAAGGAGCTGGAGAAAGGAAGAGTTTTTTTACTAAGGTACTAGAATATTTTTGGTAGATGGTGGTGATATTTGAGGTTTCATATCTTGCTTATTTATAGGGAACTTGATAGATATGGATTACATTGTTTATCCAGAAAAGGAAAAGAAATATAATGATAAATATATGAAAAGACAATGTTCCTTAAAGATATTTCTTTGGATAAGGGAAAGCAAAAGTAGAAAATAACTCCATGCCCTTGATAACAGATTTAAGTTAGAGGCAGAGCCAGATTTGACGTTTATGGATTTTATAATTGCCAAATCGAACTTGTAGCTTATTTTAGTTATTGGATTCGCAACTAAACATCCATACATATTTAATGAATTTTTTAATACAAATACGTTATTTAAACTACAGCTACTGGTTCGTCCAAATTTGTATCTAATACTCTAGTTTCACCCATGATTTAAGTTTAAAATAGAGGCCGTCTAAAGATTATTTATATATCACTGTATTCGTACAGTTTAACCTTTGATAGTAAGTTTATTATCATATTTATCAAGTTATGATTTTATGGCTATGGCAGAAATTTACCTGTGATTACCTTCTAAGTAATCTGATTATGTTAATAATTTTTGTGTCTTTCCGTGCATAAAAACTTGATCTCTATGATAAGTTTCCGACCATAATATTGTTAGGCTAAAACAACTCAAAGATACTTTTAATATAGTGTGATATTGTCGGGGAATTTGCATCTATACATATTTTTTGGGTCACGTTTTAACTTGTGCCGGTTTTGCAAAAAAAATTACAAACGTACCCGCTTTTTCGCGTAACTTCGGCATACGGGGCTGAAGTAGCAAAGGCAATCACGCAAAACTTCAGCGTTCTAGTAGACGAGACTGAAGTAGCAAGTGTGTTGAACCAAGAGTGCTGAAGTTTTTGTTTGTAATTGCTGAAGTTTTTGTTTGTAACTGGTGAACTTTAGCTCAAGAGCTGAATTTTTTGTTTGTAACTGGCGAACATCAGCCTTCTTAGAGTTGAAGTTTTAACTAACTTTCTATATGATTCGATGTCAATTTGGTTTGATTGGATTGCCTCATTTTCTATTCTTAAGAAACAGGTAAATATAATTAAATTTGTCGATGACTGTTAAGATACTTTTTATGTTGCCTCTAGTGCTGCTACGTTGAACGCTAAACACTTCATGTATTGCCAACCAGTTGATTAGGAAGAAGATGGTTGAAAGTGCAAAAGAGAGTATCAGAAGAAAAGCAAGCAACTTTGAAATCTATGGCAACATGCAAGCTGTATTCATAGAGATAGATAGTTCTCCTGTTGATGAACTAAAAGGTTTCTATCTGCACAGCCCATGTCAATTACTGGAACATTTTCATAATCAGCGACTTCAGAAAGGAGTGGCCTATCGGATTGAGGGCGGATATAACTTTGAGGAGGAGAAGGAGGAGGAGAAAGGGGACTGAAGTTGTTTAAAAAGTGGGTACAAATTAAAACTTTTAAAAAAATGGGTATAGGTTAAATGGGGGCGACCAAATAGGGCGCCCCATGCAATTTTTACGATATTGTCCGCTTTGGCCCAAGCCCGCACAGTTTTCCCCAAAAGGCCTCACACCCAACAATCTCCTTTCGAACTAAGTTCCAGGTGGCTCATTACCACGATTCACATGTCTTCCCCCCGAACTAAGTTCCACGTGACCTTTTGCCACGATCCAGGGGTCAATTTTCGAGATTCACTGTGTGTCACCCACATTGTTAGAGTATTATGGCAATCGAAGCCCGCAACTAGCTTCTTCTTGTGTGCACACCGCCTCGCACCATCACTTTGCCATCTCCATACTTGTCCCACCGAAGCTAGGCTCTGAAACCAGTTGTTGGGCTAAAACGGCCCAAAAATACTCTTAACATGGTGTGATATTGCCCGCTTTGGGCCAAGCACGCACCGCACGGTTTTCCCCAAAAGGCCTCACACCATTAAGATATCTTTACACCTTATATGTAGGCTCATAATCTTTTTAGCTATCAATGTGGGACTTCGTTGCCGCAACCAACAATAATACTAGACTTCTACAGTATCCGTACAACTATTTTTATGGTTAGTTAATACGTACATTAATTGGGTGAAAAGCAAAGATATTATTCCTTGATTTTTCATGAAATTTTCTTTTGTTTAGTGGGTAACTACTTTTGGAGACTAAAAACCAGTATAATAATAAAAGTTTCAAAACTTTAATGATGTGAAGTCAATGTTACTGATACAAGAGATGTAGAGGAATATAGAATAAAGAGAATTTTATATGTTCTATAATTAATTTATAGTAAAATATGAATTAAAATATGAATTTAGTGGGTTACGACGAGTTCACATGCAAAGATCCTGAATTCCATGTATACAAGTCACATTCTTTTGTTATATTTATAGTTGTGCTGGTCAGGGGCGGGCTAGAGTATTAGGTATGAGTTCGGACGAGCTCGATAATATTTGCTTAGATTCTGTATTTATATTAAAAAATATTATATTTATATATATATATATATATATATCCATTTTAATCGATGAGATTCAATATCCTTGGTTCACTATGCATGGATGTGTCTCAATTTGTAACCAAGTTGAGTACTCTTGCTTCTCTTAAAAGTTAAAATTAATGTACAATAATTGGTGGTAATACTCTTGTTTCATGTTTGTTGAATCTGTGTCTATTCTTCTTGTTTCTTTTTTCTTTTCTCTTGTTCTTCGGTAGTAATGAAGTATTTCTTACGTAGTTTATAAAAAGGATAATCGAGTGCATTAAGTTTTTGTTACACGCATGGTCACAGAAGAATGGATCAGACCACACATGGGTCATATATGCATAGATTCATTGTATTTTTAAAAAAGATTTTTTTGCAAATCGAACTCATGATCTTTTGGTCACACGACGACAAATTTCCCCGTTACACCAAGGAACACAAAGAGGTTCTGGTTCCAAACTGGAGAAAATTCTTTATGATCATGAGCTTTGCTCGCTCGTCTAATAGCCAGACGCCGGTCCGGATTCAAAATTTAGACTTGATAAGTTTAACTTTTATTTCTTATCACTAAACAAATTGCACATTTTGAGATGGAAAAGACGTGCCTCGCCTTGGTGTGGGCTAGGCAGAGGCTCCGACATTACCCTCAGATAGTAAGAAATCCGGACAAAACCTTCCTGTTTTTGGGGAAGAAGAAAGTACCGGATTAAG